>VOMN01091729.1:0-46615 GCA_014899125.1 Orchestia grillus
CTGGGGTCCAGTCCACGCAAACTGGGGTCCAGTCCACGCAAATTATTTGAAATCATTGTCGGACCCTCTGACTGGGATAGAGTTGATGAATTATGGCATCTGTTTGAGTTAAACGCACACATGCAATGTTATGTTGAAGTCATTTTATTATTTTCAATTCATAAACTCAAAAAACAGATAAAATAAACCATTCAACAGAGCTTCAGGCAAACTGAACGTAGCTGAGGTACCCCGGCTCCACTTCTGTGATTGTGCCCTCAATCCATGCGCGATGGTAGCCAACGAAGACTGCCACGGCAGGTCTGTTGCCGGAGCAGTCCACCGAGCCCGACGATATCACGCCCACCAGGTAAACGTTTCCTTGCAGGTACACCGTCAAGGGCGCGCCTGAGTCCCCGTCACAAATGTCGCTTTTGTTCACCCCCACAAGGCAGAGCTGGAGGAAATGAGTGGCCTTTAAATCACAGAAAAGACGACTTCATCGTTTGCTGACCTGGCAAAACCTGTCGATTATTCGAATCTTACTGGCATTCGGCTGTTTAATTACGGCAACTACGAATTGAATGGTTGAATTCATTAATGAATTTAAGTATTCGCCATGATGGTGATGCTAACAATATGTTCGCCCTGGCTAGAGAAAAATTATGGAATTATACCGGAAAGGTACGCCGACAAAATCTGTTTAGATTTTTCCATAATGAAAATTAGGGCAATTTAGCTAATAGACCGCATAGACCAGAACCAGAATCAATGGCCCATATGTCTCCGGGTTAATTGCTCTCCAGTGTTTATCGTTTGCCTCTACTGGCTTGCCGAACATCAACATCTGCCGCTATTTTACTGTTCTGTTCTTTCATCCAGGAATTACTGACAGCTACTGGAACAGTTGACTTTTTTTTACCTTGTCCTTTTCCCATTTTTTCCCTCTAACCTAATTGCATGAAGTGTGCGACTAAACAACTGCGACATGGATACCATCACCGTAGACATGATCAAGCAGCACCTTCCGACGACGTAAATATCTTACGTGTGACCGAGGGTCGACGATCGCAGGGTTTTGCGTGCAGGTGATGTCCCTGATCTGCATGTCCGTTTGCAAGAGGAGGTCGCTGGCGGACCTTGGGTATGTGCCCCCCCAGCCTGTGACTCGTACCCAGATGTTGGCGAGGTTCGCGGTCGTATACACGCCAGGTACGAGTCGGATCGCTTTTATAACCCCTGAAAACATTTTTATGGGTGAAGAGAAACGTTTCTTTATGGTGTACCACATTATGAAAATGTTCTCAACGCGGCCATTTAAAATTGTATGCCTTTACCTTTCTTTAGATAATTACAGAAATGCATCTAACCGAGTTTTGATTGTAGGAAAGAACGTCGAAAAGTAAGGCCTTTAATACAATACAATTCTTTTTGGCTGAAGGCATTTACGTTTTCACTTGAAAATTATTCAATGAACCGCTGCTAATTTAATTCAAATTTAGGAAACGAGTCAAAAATTTCTCAATACTTCACAAGCGAATTCCATATACTCATTTACACGTTTGCTAAACTTGGTCGCTGAATTTCTTTCAATTAATTTCTTTAAATGATCGCTGTCGCCGACGCACTGTTGGTCGAAAAATTCTCTTTCTGGAGTTAGTATCTGCCATCGAGCATAATGATCTAAAATTAAAGAAAATGATTAGTGGAAGTGGTAAGTACAAGATATTTTTTGCAAGTAATGTGCGTTTTATACGCAATATCGTACGACTATTCTTTCACATACTTGAAATGTTCTATGAAACAAATCAAGAAAAAATGCACTGATCGTTTGAAAGCTAGGAAGTTTTGCAGCCAGTGTAGTATTTATTCGAGTAAAATGATACAGTGAAATATTTCAGCATCTTTTTATTCAGCGAGAAATTTGAAATAAATTACCAAACGTTAATCGCACACGGAAGTGAAACGAGTTTTTAAAGTACTTTTAAGTTCTCTATGAATATGAGGATGTCAGTGACGAGTAAAATGTTACGCTGGTGTGATATACGAAGAAATCTTTGGTGAAAAGCCTGGTTTTTGAAGGAGAGGTCCCCTGTTCGACCGATAAATGACCACTTGAGAAGCTCGTCTTTAGAAAAGAGAGCTTTCTTACTACTGATTCCGAGTATGGATTTTAATCGTCCGAACTTATGAATTACTTGCAAAAAAAAGAAAGAATCGAAAGCACCAGCTCCCCAGCCGTTTTCCCTCGACTTGGAGCGTGTCACATTCATCATGCACAATGGAAAATGCTAATAAAAGTAAACATTTATGCTCATTTCTTAAAATTATAGCTATTTATGTATAACTTTTAACTCTCATAGTTAATTAAGAGTACAATTTATTCAAAACAATATGTACACGTAAAACTAGAAAATTGGGACATGCAATAATCGTCACATTTTAGGTATTATAGAAACCACAGAAAATACTCGCCATTTGTCGGCACTGGGCGGCCTGTGCGGATCAACGCGATGTCGTTCAGCAACACTGACTGAAAGACGCCGAAATTCGGGTGCTGAATGAACGTTAGATTATCTTCCAGAACAAATCGAGGTCGGTTTCTATTTTTATCCTGTAGTCCAAAGGACAGCCTGAGTCTGTGGACACAGGAGTATTACAAGTCAGCATAAGTAATTTGAACTGGGGATTGGTCGTCTAACCCACGCCGGGGTGAGACTTTAAAATAGCTCTCCCAGCCAATCAGCCGCAAGCGCGATAGGGAAAGTAGGAGCTGTTGTGTCATTATGGAAAATTGGAAATGAAATGGTAATTTTCCTTGGGAGAATAATGTGGAAATATAGAGTGCACACCGGCCTGGAGCGAGATGTACAACTTAAGGTCACTATAACTCGTTGCAACTTGACTCAATTTAGTTTTAATGCATGATTTTTTTCAAAGGAAATATTTCTTTATGCATAACGATGCAGCTACTTTGTCAGAGCCACATTGTAGGGCTTTTCATACTCGTGTGATAGTTTGTCACCCGCAGTGCCGTAATGTGGAACATGAATGTCACCATCGGCAACGATGCATGAAAAAAACCCGCTTTAACTTTTGAAGGTAATACACACGAGTGGCATAAAAATGGCAGTGCAATCTAATTCTAGTTAGAGTAACTGGAGTTAGTAACAAGCTAGAAAATTTGTGGACCCAAGTCGAGCTTTGCAAGTTGCTCAGAATATGAAGGCAGCAACAGACGCCGCGAGCTGTAATTTGTTGCTATTTAACCAATATTCATATGCATAAACGGAGACAATGAATTCTGGAAAGAAAACGCTAGTCCGCCTCACCCTGTTACGACTCCTTACCAACGCATATATCGAATTGTGCACCAATTCAGTTTTGGGAAGAAAAAGTCAACAAAAGGCTAACCAATATTTTGTCCTAATACTTTGACAAGTTAAGATATTTATACTGGTAAAAAAGGAAGATTCCCCTGGTAGCACATAAAGAGGGTTAAAAATTCTTTCATCGACCAAACCTTCCGAGAATCTGAGATAGTCTCAGAAAAACCAGACGTACAACGCAAGAAAATCAGAATGCTGCAACATTTTGCTGATTTCACCGATGCAAGTACCGCCCAAAAGTAGCCACAGTTTCTTCCAAAACGCAAGTGTTCAGTCTGATATTGAGCCCGACAGACTGTATGAAACTTTAATTGCAAAAAACTTGAAAGTATTAAATTCTGAAAACTAAATAACGATCGGTCAATCTGTTTTTGACTACTTTAAATTTCCAATCTCTGATTACCTAATAGACTATAGGTGTTCCTATCGACATACAAAGCTCAATGGCTCGGTATTCTTAGCTAAAGGATTCTGTCAAGGGGAAGAGTAGAATTAATCATTTTATTTCGACTAGATGAGATTGTTAAAAGCCCCCCTCTGTCCACATGAAATGCGACCCAAAGAGCGAAAAGAACCAACAATTTAGCATGGACTAAAGGAAATTTGGATACATGAGCAGGTGTGTTCCCACACGGGATTCGCGCACATAGAAACAAATTTGAACATGAAAATTATCCCCAAAGAAGATATGAAAATTGAAAGGTAAGTAGGCAAGAATGATGGTAGCCTTCAAGGCCTAGCTAAAGCTAAGGTAACCTAACTATGGGGGACACCAGTCCCCATAGCATACCGTAGACAAGCTTACCTAATCTAACCCTACAAGGTAATGCCTATCCTATGCCCCTTGCGAGCTTTTCAGCCTGACGTGTGAACCTTTGGACCAAACGTAATTCAGAACTAAGAGCAAGGGTTGTACTTTTACGACTACTATACTCTTCGGCTATGGTACTCTTATTTGGCTATGCTAAAACACGTGTTCTTTAAACATGGCATTTTTTTTAAACTAAAACTGAATCAGAAGAATTTTTTACACGTACTATATGTTAAGAGTGAAGAAATTATTCCCGTCTTTCTTCTGCAAGTTGAAGCAAGCGCGCTGCGTACCATACTCAAGCAAGTCAATGCACCCTACTTGCAAAAATACATAAAAATTTTGCTTACATTCGTCGCCGATTGCCCAGCCGGTCGTACATGCAATGAGCAGCGGTGAGGACGTGGCGTGACGATATCAGGGACCCAGTACACTGGTACGGACCCTTCTCCGCATAGTCTGGCCGATAAATATTCTTTAAGAATACGGAACGAGGAGTTTTAAGTCATCCTTTCATGTGTAGTTTTATTTCAGAGCTAAAAACATTAATATTGGAGGGAAAGTGCATCCATCTGCACGGCAATCAAGAAGCCTAATAATTCAAACAAGAGAAGCCCTGAATGACATTGAGCCAAGCACTTGACCTACCGTAAGTCGTGATGTGCACCGTCCAGTTATCGTTCCTGAGAGGGTCGTAGGAGCCTCCCACGATCCTGAGGTCACCGGTAGCCCACGAGAAGGGTTCTGACCAGTGGGACTCTGTTGCTTCTGGTTCAGGGCTTGGGTCGAGCGTTGGGAGTGGCGTTGTTGTTTCTAAATCTTCTGATGCGAAAATACTTCCAGTTGAACTGTATTCTCTTGACGCACCACCATTTTCAGTAAAAAAAATTTCACCTACAGGCTCAATTATTTCAGGTCTCTCGCTCGTTTCTTTGATGTATGACGCATTAGCATTCGAGTATGAGATATCGTTCTTCAATAAATTATCTGTCGTCGAAGGCTCCGTGGTCACCTCATAGTTTCCTGAACTTTTTTCTGAAGGGTTATTCAAAAATTCTGTTTCTGTCTTGGTGGGTTTTATGAGAGTTATTGAACTTGGGCAACAACATTCCTGTCGAATTTCCAGTGTCGATTGTTAAGAAATCGAAAAGTTACAACAAATAGTTATACCAGTAAAAAATGGCGGTATGCAGAAAAAAAATATCAAAAATTCGAAAACTACAAAGTGAGTTCTGGTTATCAGCAAAAATCCTGGTGTTAAGATAGGAAAAATATCTTGCTTCAAAAAAGTCACCCTCTCCACTTGACATCGGGAGAAATTTTAAACTATGAATCTAAATCTGTCCGAGAATTATGCGAGCAAGGTTCAAGTTAATGATAAACCAAATATCCCCGAGCACCTCACCTTCCCACCCGCAGGACACGCGGCGTACCTCACGTCTCCGTCAGCGCTGTCTGCCAGCAGCCGACGGCACTGCGTCAGCGGCACGCAGGGAGGTCCGTCGCAGGGGCATGGTAGACCTACCAAGTTTAAAGCTCAACGTTGCTTATTGTAACTTCAACAAACCCTAGGGATTACATCAACAGCGACGGGAAAATTCGTGTACTGAAAAATTCTAATAAGTTATGTTTTAGAGTAGAGAAGCTTCTGTGAAATTGGCTTTAAAAATTGTGCGTAGCGTCGTGCGACAACTTAGCTAAGAACAAAGCCTCTCCTGATATAACTTCCCAGCACTGGCTACGCAAGTTTAACAGTACATCTGTACAAAAATCAGTAACGCGTTTCAACGTCCTATGTGTAAAGAGAATGCGCAGCCATGTTAAAAATCGGGTTTTTCATTTGACATGGAAGGCATTACGCAAGAGACTTTGTTTATTTCAGATTGGCAAATCATTCGATTCATCGAGACTGACTTACTGGGGTCCAACTCGAGCCCTTGTGCGGTTATCAAACAAGGGAGTCACATATTTTGCCGCCAGAAGCTAATAAATAATTGAACTGAAGTAATATTAATTTCTTCGTTTGATAGGCAACCAACAATTAAGCCAAAATTCAAGAGATCTTGTGAAGTAAAACAGATGGCCTAACTGACGAGCAGATATTGTTCCAATAATCCTTACCCGTTTCGGATTCTGTCCTCACTCCAGGTATCTTGACCAGAGCGAGAGCGATCAGGGCTGTCAAGTTAAAGAGCGCAAACTTTTGTGCACAAAAACTCATCTTGCCCATTCTTAGGTCATTGAAATTGACTCTGCTGAGAAAAAAAGTCATTTAAAGTTGTGTTCAAGAGTTTACACCACAAATTTGGTACTCAAATCACCACGTTAGAATAAATTAATTTCAATAATATAAACTAACAGCTATATAGATAAAATTTTAGCTAGACGCATAAAAGGGGCCAGAACTTTACCCGAGTTAATTAGCTCTCTACACCTTAGAAGTTAGTTTCGGTGTTTCATACCATCAATTCTATTCATTAAAGAACTTTAATATAAATATTTATTACCGTATTTCTCCCATAAAGTGGACGCGCCCTTGTAGCCAATACATAACCGAAGACGAACCTCATCAGTAACAAGGGTACATGTTTACAGTTAAGCATAGCAAATACTAGTAGCGCCTGAAGTGGCAAGGTACCAGCCGACACGTTATAGAAACTGCAATGCCTCAATCCCAAACCTTTCACGTCAAGGCTGTGCCATTAGCAAAACTAGGCCCCGGCATTGAAGACTTCACAGCAGGCTTAGATTTTACAGGTTTCATAATGTTTTTCATTAATTTTACGTCCTTGGCCTTCTCGCTTAGGAATCTGTTTAAGAGAACTTTTAGATTTCAGGCATAGAGGATGAAAGGTTGAGTGAACAACCGCTACGGACGAAGTTCTGCATGCACGTTTATCATTAAGTTACACTTATACGCGGTTGCCGATATTACTTTGTATCAATTTCGATTTGTAGCAATCTAGCATTAGTTTCTATGTCATTTTCAAAGCAAAAAATGCCCCGTTTGGTAATGAAACTATGATTTTATATCACACTTTACAAGTTAATAAAATTACGTTGAAAAGCAAATCGGTAAATACCTTCACCTGACCACAAACGAATGTTCTAACATTAGCGTTTTAACATTTGAACTTCAAGGAACTTAAAGTTTTGGGATGAGACCTGCGATTCAGAAACATGAAATTTTTATATAGTGCAATAGCCACTTCGACATTCCATGAGCGACTGGACTAACGCACACTGAGCACTCAAAACGAGTTTACAGAGATTCTCCTAGAGTAACCCGAAGCCGCCTCCTCCTCAGACAACATCGCGAGAAGTAATCACTGCCGAAAGCGCTGCTCCAACAACCTGGGGGCCATCAGTGATGTTGCCACATAAAATGGTAAAATAAAAATTATAATACTTTTAAAAATTTCTGTTCTCTAGATTTATAACGCAATAGAGGCTAATTTTGAAAATTTTCCTTATATAAACTAAACTAAAGAGTCAGGAAATGCTACACTATTTATTTCAAGTAATTTTAAAAACTCTACTTTCCCTATCATGTTTCATTGTGTATATTACTCGTACAATTTTGGCTCCGAGTTCCTTGTGCTGTTACCTCGCTTAGCACCACAGCGCGACAAAACCTGACATACACATGTGGGGACCCAAGAGCGGCCTCCCGCCGCCTCGAGCTTTGCAGGCCAACAGAAGGGGACAACCAAGGAGACAACCAAGGAGACAACGAAGGGGGACAACGAAGGGGAAAACGAAGGGGAAAACGAAGGTGATGAGGGAAAGTTTCTCCCTACTCTCCTTTCCTTGCCATCTGCTTCCTCTCTTGGAAAAGAAATGTAAGCATTTCGTAAACCAAGCTAAAAGGCAAATGTCAGTTCCAATGAATGGACGGAAGATTTGTGCTTTACAAAACGTGTTTTTAACAGCTACGGAAATCAGTAATATTCCCATGAAGGTAATTACATTACCTTTATTTTTATCATACGTGTTCAAGCAGCTTAATCCTGCTCCAATCATGTAATCTTGATGACTGGTAAATTATTGAAAGAAATATTATATACTTCACTTCCTATTTAACTCACATCTTTTTTTTAATTTCATTGCATCATCGTCGGATGAGGCAGCAGGTACTGTGCAGTACCTGCTACTCTGCTCTGTACTGTGCAGTANGCAGTACCTGCTACTCTACTCTGTACTGTGCAGTACCTGCTACTCTACTCTGCTCTGTGCGGTAGGATGCAACAGACGCCATGCTGAAACACTTGAGTCTCATGAGAACTTCTGAGAAGTACTTATTTCAGTCTGACTAGCGAGATCACGTCTTATTTTTAGCTCCTTATTTTAACTAATTATATGAACTATGTATTATGAAAATCTTGATTATATATCTAAACTAAAGAGTCAGGAAATACTTTAAAATGAATTTCAAGTAATTTTAAATACTCTACGTTCCCTATCATGTTTCATTGTGCACATTACTTGTACAATTTTGGCTCTGCGTTTGTCATACTGTTGTACTATAATATCATGCGCAGGTGCGTTCCCACACATTATTTCCGCCCGTGGAAATAAAGTAAAAAAATATAAATAATCTACAAAGAAAAAACATTTTTCGAATCCTGTTTCAGAGTTGTCCTCTAGAGACGCACTGAGCTTCCGTTACCATTTGAGATATTCTCTGGAGACAGTTGGTGCCGAGCCCGTTTTCCACGCCTTTCCTACCTTCTCGAGTTAACTGAGCGCGTTTGTATCCGCTACGTTTAATTGTTCTAAAAGTTCCTTAATGGACGGGGTGGAGTTTTTTGAAACAATACCGACCAATACATCACTGTCTGGTTTTTTGACCAACAAAAAACTTTAGCTTGTTCAGGACTTTTGGCTTGTTTTCCAAACTGAAATCCTCAATTTTGAAACAAGAAGACTTCCTCCCAAACTTCTTTCATTTGCAGCATTATCCCCACAAGCGATCAGACTAGATTTGGCTACTGCAGTGATATTGAGACTTCTTTGAAAGTCATCGAGTTGAACCTTCCTAACCATCCCCCCCCCCATAACATGCGCCAGCTCCATCACGTGCATAAGGACATCCTGTACCGGCGAGCCCTGCACCGCCCAGGAGGGGGGAGCTCAAGTGGGCTAACAAGAAACTTGGCCAGACTTATCTGAGCTCAGGAAGATTGTGCAACTTCCAGCTCATTTTCTAACTTCTCCTGTGAACCAGAACAATTTCTCAGTCCTGTTTAATTAAGAGCGGTGCAAATTAATTCCTCCAAAAGTCCTCTTCCATTTGCTTCAGCATCCGGCTGCATTTCGTTTATCCTCAACTTAGGTTATTATGCTTAGTAAAATGAGAATTAATATTCAAATCTGAATTACGTACTGCAGTTATTTTCATAAATATGATAAACATGTTCGAAACGTGTCTTTAACACGCATATCATAATAAAATATACATGTAATCAATGATCCATGCAAGGGGACAAGCTCGTGAACTTGTTTTTTTTATCTCATTCAGGTTAATTCATTAAACTTATTTTTCCTTTCCAATTCCTATAAATAGTTCACATTATGACGAGAAATTGCTGCAATGCAGCCTGTTCATCAACACCGTGTGTAACTGAACCCAATGATTTAACAAGAGTCCACTTCAGTTGAGACCCATACCCATAATTTTGGCGCGTAGATGTTTGCGTTCAGTCACGCGAGTGAATTTTCTTTCAAGATTTGTATAATGGAAATGCTTGGTGGCCTATCATATCAGCGAGGAAGGTAATGGGCCGCTTTAAAAATTTAAAGCAATGTCCATCGTTGTTGGCATTTCAGGAGAGGCCGTGAACTCGAGTACACCCTTTTGAGAACGTGCAATTCATCAAGCATTGCAACTCATCAAACACTTGCGATTCACCGAACACTGGCGACTTGGACTCAAAGCAGTGAAATGCTCTCAACCTCCGTCGCTGGTCCATTATTTCGAGCAGCGACGTGCGGTCAGCCCAACGCTGTCTTGTTATCCAAATCCTGCGGTCTGCCCAATGTTACCGCCTCAGGTGTGTGAGACGAGACATTGTTTCTTTGAACTAGCCGAGGTTTCCGCAGCTTTCAAGTTGAAAAGCCTAGTTACAAGTACGAATACGGGTACGTTTAGTTCGGGTGCGAATTCTATTGCTGAAATGTCCTCTGTAACAAGGTGAGGCCTTTCAAAACTCGTAACTAATGCACAGTTAAAACAGATGCGTCAGCCCGAACATTTTCATATTATCTGAGCTTTTAATTAAAATAAGACGTATCGAGCGAGACGGCCGCGTGGATGCGTAACTTCCTTTCGAAGTGCTGCATCCATGTAGATATAATAATTGAACATACGGAGAAGAAGTGTTAGAGAATAACACCGTGATGTAAAAATACTTAAGAATCAATCTTATATCGAAGAATTTCGAACGGTATGAACTGTTAGAATATTTTATTTCTGCGAGAGCAGATTGAAGTGAAAGGAAATATAGCGTAAAATTTTAGAGAATGTTCGATGAAATTATAGCGACTGTTGGATCAGACAAACTTCCCTGTTGTCATGTAGAGCTTCTTTGTCAGACCTTCTTAGCGATGTTACATTCATAAAATAATTAAACGAATAATTAAACGTTAGTGACGTGATTATCAAAATGGCATCATAGACTATACAGGGGGAGCAGAAAGTTTCTGGACCAAATTAAATGCTAATGATTATTAGGGGAATTCATTCACTGAAACAAATATTAAACAGAACGTTTACTATGGCGTTCGAATTTAATTTAATACATCAGTTTTCAATGTGATCGCTTTTGGCCTTCACAACATCCTCGAGTTTTCGCCGGAAACCTTCAGCAGAGGCACGGAGTGTTTCTTGAGGTATTTTGGCCCGTTCCCTCTCAAGTGACTACTTGAGAGAGTCGGCATTGTGGTGAGGAGCGGCACAAACCTTGGTTTCCAGCACTGACCTGCCACAAAGTCCTTAGGATTTAAGTCGGGGGAAGGTGGAGGCTACATTGTCTTGCTCCAAAACTTTGGGAAGCGACGACAACACCTTTTTTGAGTTTGGTTTGAGGTATGGGAAGGTGCTCCATTCTGTTGAAACGTGAAAACCTGAGTGCTGGAGTCAAAATATTTTTGATATAGCACATGGAGTTGATATTCACATCCTCTTTAATGTAAATGAGGGGGAATTTTCATCTTTTTGATATCACAGTTCATACCATCACAGAAATATGCTTTTGGTGGCAATAAACAGTTCTTACAGAATCTGGAATGACACATGAGCTCTTACCCAACACTCTATCATTATCAAAATTTAACTTTGCCCTAACTGTGAAGAGATTTTCGTCAGAGAAAATTATCTCTAGGGCTTGCAAACCATCCTTCAGCTCTTTGACAAGATATTTTGCTCCGTCACGCCTTTTTGTTTCTGGAGAAAGAAGATAGTCGATGATCACTTTCGACGGTATTTCTTACCGAAGTGTTACCCACATGCACATCTTTTATCATTAGTTGAATTGACCTCTTTGGGTTCCTCCTTACCCTCTCGCGGACTGCTTTAATCCCTTACGTTTTAATCCATTGCGAGCGATTCTCAGCGGCGCTAAGCTCTTTGAATCTCTTCACAACATAATGAACAGTTGATTTTGATACTCGAAATAATTTAATGATCTCAGAATTGGACTTAGATTATCAACTTCACAAACTATCCAAAAAAACAGTTCGAAATCATTATTATGTACAACTGAAAATAAATCCACTTTCTGCATAAATGCATTCCTGTAGCGATTGATTTTAGGGTATGCATGAAACTAAAAGTAATTTCACATGAAAATGACCACTCAAAATACTGTTGAAAAATTAATGAATGCTTCTGTTCCATTGCAAGCCCGAGTATCTCACCCAGGCTCTGATCGCTGTGGATGCCGCCAAATGAGAGTAAACATTTCATTATATCGCGCGGTTTGAAATAACACATTCTTAAAATTGAGCTTAATCTGAGAAAAGCGTCTGACGCATAGACCGCCCAGGAAATGAAGAATCACAGGTTGACGTACTTCATTTATGCCAATAAGAAGAGCTCCCAAAAAGATATGGATACACTTTTTCACCGTATCATAACACAGCTTTAGGTATCCTATCGGGACTGGAGCTCTCCATTCCCAGATGCTGCTCTATCATCGCTGCTGCTGTTCGAGTTCATGCATTCCCAGAGACTGGACTTCATGCTTGCCCAACGAAACAGTTTCACTCGCTAGAATTGTGCTATGATTCATTATGGACGATGAACACGTTTGACTAAAAAATTATCACATCCCATCAACATTAGAAACCCGCGTGTATCGGAGTGATCAAGCGAAGATTATAAAATTGTAGTCCGCTTTTGTTTCCCGGTCTCCTTGAGAATCATTTTCTTTGCACGGAAATGTCAATCTCCGGAGAAGGAAGTTTGTCATCGAGAACGAGCACAAACAGCAAAAGTATTAAGAATTTTTTGCCGGTACGACCGAGACGCTTTCAAAACTTTGGTTGGAACCAATCTTGTGAAGCGGCTGAAGGCATTTCTGGAGGTCCCATGGAGGAAGAGGCGCTCGGTTTATTTCTTAAGTGATGAAGTTGTTTACTGGAATTCTTAATGCTCTCGCAAATTTAATTCAGCCTAAAACGATAGGAAGCGAAGCGAGAGCAGCTCCTTGCTATCGAATTATTGAGTTAGCTCTCAGGGCGCCCGACTACGACTCTACAGAGTCGCGAGTGTTCCACGACGACTCCGGGGCCGGAGACTTGCCCTATTCTAACTTGAGCAAGCAGTCTTTTCGCATTTATACATCAACGGTTATGACCCCGATACCTCAGTTCCAAAACCTCAACTTTGAGACTTTGACGTCGAAACTTTGACTCCGGGATTCAAACTCTGACTCTGATGTCGAGACTCTGACTCAGAGATTCAAATCCCAATTCTGACGTATAGACTGTGGCTCCAAGATTTCGACTCTCAGATTCTTCACATGATATCTGACATCCTGACTTGCATTCTAAAAGATCGCCTATTAATGCGTTGCAACTCCATTAATTTTCAATCTTCGAGTGACTAGGTTATCCACGCAAGGCAAACTAGTTATGAACCAAAACAAGACACCTATACACAAACTTTTAGTGAGCTGTATGTATTTGGTGTGATACGTGAATTTGAACACACGTCTTGTGACGCATTTCTTGCTGTATTGTACATACACTTCATCTTTCTATCTTCAGATGGGGTAAAATTATATTACTTATAATTAGTTCTGGTGTAACACCGTGAATTTCTCTCTTTTTTATTTTGTGATTCGTTTAAAAGCTGTTTCAGTTTGTCAAATTGATCTTACGATGGATATGCTTTATAAATTAAGCTATTTGGTAAGTGAAGTAATTTCTCATCAAAGGTTTTGGAGATTTCAGAGCCGTCAACAGCAATCCTCGACAGCAAAAGGGACAACGTTGCTTCACAGAATTGAACATTCTTACTGCCAGCAGCACCAGTTCCCTGTACGAAGTGAGTACGTGCGATTTCATAATTCCCCTTCTTGAAAAATAGACTGATCAGGGGAAAATGAAGTAACTGTTCGAAATTTTTCTAGTCTTAAATTCGAGATTCGATCAAGATATTGAAGACGCCACTTGTTGAATTGTAGTCTCATATTCTAGAGGATCGCCGAAACATCCCTCACGCTGTTGGTCAGTGAATTAATTCAGAGTATGTCATAAAATGTATGGATAGTCTCCGTTGACTAGACATTATTGAATTCCTAATTTTGAATCGTATCTTATCTTTTCCATAAATTCTTTATTTGATGTTTTATGTACATTTAGGATAAGTTCTTTAGGTTATTTACATGCATGCGTGCGCTTAGCGTATGGCCCTGTAAGATGCCCTAGATGTCATTAAACTATTTCAGGCCCAGAAGTGGCTCTATACAAAGCTGTCCATTGTAATAGCTTAAGAAATCATGTTTGTAGTAGTTTAAATGCTGTCAAATTTGTGGTAATAATTGCTTTGAATATTTAATTTGTTTTAATCATCATTACAAAAGATTCATATTTCTTTGCAACAGACACCTCCAGCGCTTGTCCACCCACAGGACAACTCCACGACATTCTGTCACATTGGACCGAAAATTCAAGTTCTATGTAGAAATCAAAAGGAAAATATCTACTCTGAGGAAAAATTTGATTCATTTTTGATGTAAGCCTAATTCGGTTTCCAAAGAAACGTTTCGGCAGAAATATGGACAGGAGTAAGATTGGACTCAAATAAACAGACATGTGTACGCGTAGGGAGTTTTAGCGTCTAACAGCGAAACTGAGGTACAACAAAAGAAAATTTGGTGCGAACGCTAAAAACGTACTTCATTCAAATCCGTCAGCCTTTTGTTCGACTTTAGTTGCTGAAAAGAGTTTCTGGGAGCATAATGAGCCCTAGAGTTGAACATGTCATCTATGGCGTACATGAGATCATTTTTATTTCCCCTCTAAAAAAATGTCATCACTTAACAATTTACGGTAGTAGCCTATATGGTTGTTTTAATTTAGGGAGCCGAACTCTATTGTTGAACTTATGTGATATTCAATATCAAAATATAAACACTTTTGTACATTTTGCAACGATGCACTAGAAAAGTTGAATGATAGGCCCAGTAGAGAGGTTTTGTTGTCTCTTTGATTGTTCCACTCAAGCTGCGAGGAGTTTAAATATATACGGCACCCTTATGACGAGTCGTAATTGGCCTTCCTGTTGGGCGCTTTCTTGTTTTGAAAACTCCTACAACATCATTGGTCAGGTTTCGCACGTTAAAGAACAAAGAAAATCTCTTTTCCTGCATAATATTCACTTGTGGTATCATTCTTTTACATTTTTCATGTGACAGGCCACTTTCCCTAGGTAAAAAAACATTTCAAGGAACACTCGTACTACTAACGAACTTTTTATCAATCAATCCATATTAACTAGCTCCAAACGGAGGAAGATTTCTGTTTGAATTACAGATAGAAAGTTTCCGTCCATGAATTTAATATCAAGTTTTCAAAACTTCATCTCTCGCCTGATGTCCACTGCTGCAACCTTCCAGTCCTCCAAGCCTGAACTTCTCTGAAGGCGAATAGAAAACCACATTTCCGACTTCTCACTTCTCCCGAAAGATAACTTGTTATGCGGATGGGCTTCCCAGAAATCACACAGGAAATATCGCATTTCAGAATCCATCGAATAACGTACAAACATTTTGGTGGCGAACGCTGGGGCTGGCCAGCGCGGCCGCTGCTCAGCCTCGCAGATGTTCAGACCGCCGCCGTAAAATGCGGCTGCCCGGAACGCCAATTTCCGGATCCGTGAGATCGAAGGATCCAAACTCGGATTGCAGATGAAGATTAGCGCCATTATTAAGAGACGTGCAAGGGAACGTTATTCTACCATTAGTCTTTTGATCTGAGCCACATTATTTGTTCTGTGAAATGAGCTTAAAATTAGAAAGAACTCTGAAGAACTATAAAAAATATCCATTTTGCCTCGATATTTGATGAGTTTTTGCCTACGCTACTTTCAAACTTAGATAGCAAATGCTTAATTTAGATGAAAGTTAAAACGTTGTATAATATGTAAATTTAACTTAATTAAAATAAAA
This sequence comes from Orchestia grillus, assembly GCA_014899125.1. Classification (NCBI taxonomy): domain Eukaryota; kingdom Metazoa; phylum Arthropoda; class Malacostraca; order Amphipoda; family Talitridae; genus Orchestia; species Orchestia grillus. The sequence goes on from VOMN01091729.1 coordinate 15,855, forward strand.
TAGAAGTGGTAAAGAAATATTGTAACCAGTAGTTTTCAAACCTAGATAGCAACAGCGTGATTAAAACGGAAGTTATAATGTCATATAAAATATTAATTTTCTTTTAACTATAATAAAATATACACCGATTGAGAAACACTGTAATAGCAGTTTTTAAATTACCTAATGTAATTTTGCTGCTGTTTGTTTTCGGAGAGGTGAGGGGCTTTGCCCTCCTGTACGACCCAATTCACGGAATGGCTGCTGTGCAATGGAGCGCTATTTTAAATATGTGCCATTGTTAAGATCCGACGCACGAGGAATCTCCTGTTATTATCTTAAATTAGGAAGTAAAAAGGAAAGTGAGATCGAAAAGGCAAGAGTATGAGTGTAAAGATTTACATGTATACATATCAATTTTTTCTTTGTCACACACTCCAGGAATTACAGGTAGGTAATGAAAAGTCGCATTGAATGATTACACTGAACGAAAATTGAAATTTCGAATACACGGGTATCTGACAGGAAACAACATACAACAACGGAAAATGTTTGGCGGTAGTTTTCCAAGGTGAAATTATCATTTAAAAATTCAATTACCGAGGTAAAATTTGTACAGTCATAAAGCATTTTGTAAGCAGAATGACGAGTATGTGGATACACTAAATTACTTTAGATATTGAAGACAATGTTTTGCCTGAAACTTAAAATTGTACTGGTGTGGGATTGTTACTAAATATGCATATTGAATTTGGATGTAAATAATTCTGATCTAGTTGTTACATACAATAGGGACAGTGCTATACACGTTCGATTGGGCGAGTTAGATTTGCCAAGATTTTGGCGGTGCGAGCACATTATGACTCCCGAGCGACGAAACAAAATTAAGAAAAAATCTCCCTTGCATGTATTCAGAATACCAACCACAAACTTAGTGTACTTGCCTGTTTCCACGACACACAATGGTGCCCGAAAACAAGATTTCGCGTGAGGTCTTTACAGAATTTTACATCTTGAAAATTGAAAATTTGCTTATTACAATTCAAAGTTCGGTGCTTTAATCGTAAAAGTTCACTCCGTCTGAAAATCATTTGATGACTGAGAAATCTTTGCACTCGAAACACTTATGCTGTGTACTTCGTCTCTCTCACACGTTCTGCCGACTTTCACCCACCGGTTTCGACAAGAGGCCCTGAGCCTGGCTAGAGACAACCCAGCACATCGAGTCGTAAGCCGCAGTTACGTCGATAAAAAATGCTCTCACTTTTGAGCGTTTTACATTAGCAAGGAAGTTAGCAAACTTGTTTAACTTTTCGTCATAATGGACGTCACTTCATTAGCCCCGGCATCGTCAAGAGGAAAAGCGGCAAGATTGGCCTGGCTGCAGAGTTTGCTGCAGACTACGCGGAGACTTCGTTGCTTCACCATCTACAGCACCAAAAACAATATGAATTAGTTAATAACGTTTTTTAAGGGCTAAAATTTTAGATTTTTCATCGACAATTTACTCCATCTATCTACTCAAGTTCATTCATAGAATAAGACCAACCCATTCTCGTAAGTTTAAGTTTATACATTACCAAGAAAGTTTTTGGTTTTCTGATGAATTTCTTCTGGGAAACAAACAACTAAGTTGAAACAGATCGCAACGTGGAGCAGCCACAGGTGCTCTGAAGAGTAGCTGCTGGACCAAACAAATATTATCTCAGTCTGACGTCACTGAATCGGGGAACTATGCACTGTAAAAACAGGATTAATGAGAATCGGTAAATCCAGAATAGTACGACTGAGAATGCTTGTGGTGAGAATGAGAGATACGATAGAGTTATGTTGAAATATTTACAGTGAGAAATTATGCAGCCAGCACATATATGCTGAGAAAATGCATGCAGCCAGACTAGGTATATTAAGAAAAGGCTCTATGAGAATGGATGCAACAATACTGGATGCAATGAAAATGGGTTCGATAACAGTTAATGCAGAAAATTTTACTGTGGGAAAATGTATAATGGACAGGGGCTAAAGAGCTCTCATTTGTAACTGCAAAAACGAACAAATGAACAATACTCATCTAGTGGCTCCACAAAACTAGCGGCACTATTCTCTGGCTTACTACAGTTCAAAAAATAATAAAAGAAGACAGAGTTAGCGAACGTCAAAATGGAACTAGGGTGCCGTCTCGTGCATTTAGCTGGAAATCCACGATGAGTTCTAACGGTAAAATGCCTGTGTACATTCGAACTTGCTAAAAACAGCACCGATGCTACAGCGTGCAAAAAGAGAAGAGTGAAACCAAGCAAATTTTTTTTGTTTCTGGGGAGCGCACTCGACCCGGAGCGCCTGCTCTCTTTTAATGATACCGGAAAAGTCTGACGAGATTCGAGCTTTCGCAAGGTCCCTCGGTGCTCTCCACTCGTAAATAAAAAGATTGAGTTCGTTTTTATACTTGATTTTTCAAGTCGTACATAGCGATGATGCCCTCGGCTAATTACGGAGGACAAAACCGTGAAAGGAAAGCAATTTGGACTATTCGTACCGCTGATAGGAAAGGGAAGATTGCATTACGAGAAGCTGGGTTCCGGGCGCTTGGGCCACTAGAGATTGCAACTCGTGTATGAGCATTACTGCATGAAAATTTTAATTTTTCTTTCCCGAAGTTTAACTAGGTACCCTTCATCTGTGACACAAATTGCGGGTAGTTCATTTTTGGAAATTGAAGATGAAAATGGCTCATCGCCAAATGTCAACATATGTTATAAAACCTACTTAAACTACCGTGAAATCTAGTTTCGTTAATTAATAACACGAAACGTACAGAAATGCTTTGAAAACCAGAAATAAAGACACCACATTAATAACTTTTTCACCAGTTGAAATATCCTAAAGCAAGGATATTTTTATGTTCATAGAGTGTTTAATTCATATTCCCAAAACTAAATGTCATTTCTGTGAGTATAATTTCTTTCATTGGTGCACACATGCTCATGTGCTTGGCTTTTTGTAATTTTTGTGCTTAATTCTCAAAGTCTGATAAATATTAAAAATTGCTAGTTTTTCAATTCAACGTACTGAAGACTCATACATCACTTTAGTTCAGTTAGAAAATTTTTCGGACGATTTTTATCAGCGTAGGCGAAGAAGGACGTGAGTACTCACTACGCGTCTAACTCTCCGCTTCTGATCTCAGAGTCTTTGCAAGTCTCGTAAAACACCAATGAATTTCAGCTTTACGACCTCTACGTTTCTTTGGATTCTTTCCCATGGCAGTGAAAGCAAAAATACCAAGAAATAGCCTTTGTTGCATGCAATGAGATAGCCTTCACTGTATGGAATGAAGTAGCTTTCGTTGCATACATTGAGGTAACTTTCATTGTATTCAATGAAATAGCCTTCATCGTATGCAATGAAATAGCCTTCGTTGCATGCAATCATATAGCCTTCGTTGCATGCAATGAAAGAGCCTCTGTTGCTCTTGCCTATGCAAGGCCTGCAGTCATTGTCAACTTCCGTAAAGCTCTGTACATGTTCCTAGACTGTACCGTAATACTGTACATGGAAGCCTCTATTACTTTATAGGCGAGCATATGTAGAGATGAAATTGCAGAGTCTACCTCAGTATCAGCTTTACAAACGCGGTACAAGCTTTACTAACACGGTACAAGTACATTGGCAAACATGTGTAGAGAGGAGATGGCTAGTACGGTATTTGCAGTCGTATGTATCGTTAATTTATATTATTATTTTCATAGTGGCTCGTCATGAACCAAGTTAATTTCTGCTGACATTGTATCATAGCTCACTACAAAGACCAGCAGTCTTAGTCCAAGCATAGCACGAATCCGTGAACATCTATAAATCTCGAATATCCTGGTCACTCAAAGTAAACAAAATGAACAAATAAAAGATGACATTTTCATTTAAAATAGTTTGGACTCTTCAAAGCTGCTGTGGACTTGAAAAAATCGTCGACACAGTTGAGAAAATCCGCTTGCGAATCAGGTACGAAACTTACAGATTACTTAGTCCTTATCCGAATAGAAAAGCACAAGTCACCAGCACAAATAAAAGGATTTTTTTATGTGCACCTATGCCACGAGCACATGAGTCTTCGAGTCACTTGCATCGCAACGGGATTACAGGTTTCAATAATACTTCTTTTAATGGCTTTTCAGTAGTCACACCTCATGAAGCCACCAGTTGCTTCAAAGCCTACAACTGAACAAGAGTATTTCTAAATCTTAAGTTACGCAATTTTCGATGTTAAAAAGCGCTTTGTTACCTGAACTTTGTTCGGGCTTGGGTCAAAAGAGTGATGTGAACGTTCTTGTGTACCAGCAAATTTGCGTACAAAATATACTTGTTCTCCTGTTTATGAAGTGAAAAAAATTTCAATTTTGCTTTAGACGGATGAACAAATTATTAAAAAAATCATGTAATGAACTTCTTTTTACATGTATGTCTACGGTGGCTAGTTTATGAGCAAGTGAATGGGAAACGAAGATGAATTTTTTTTCAAAATTCTCAAACACGGAACTTTTCAACAATACATCAGAATTTATTTCCCCGACTGAATTCAGTGGTGCTGTGGGATACTGGTAAATTCAATTCTGCTCGGAGGCAAACATTAATGAGGACTAGCAGCACTAATGCCTCCGAACACGAAGAATGAAAGGAGTTTAATTTTTTAATAAGCCCTTCGGACACAGGCAAGCTGCCCAGATTTTAATTAGAAAGCCCACCCAGGCAAAGCTCGAGCCTGTATTAAAAGCCAGCAGAGATTGTTTAGGATTGTCTACATTGAAGCTTAAATTCATTCGGACAGTGACGAGGTCATTTTTTTGTTGATATCAGAAATTTACCAAACAAGAGTGAATAATATCTACATGGCTCAGAAAGTACTTAATGAGAATGAGCTTAATTTTTTCAGATTTGTACGATATGACGTAAAACCGATTAATTAATGTCTGAACTCGTGAATAAGCGTTATTACGGTTCGTATTATGACCATACCAAAAGTTAACGCACTCCCAGGCAAAGATTAGCGACGCACAGAACGACCCCCAGCCCGAGGTTCTTTCTTCTTTAGTCGAGAGGATCGCGTTGATTGTTGTATGTACGTTGATTTAGATCAACAGAACTCACTGAGAGTGCAGGATGTTTTTTCGATTACGAGCCAGAGGTCAATCCTTGCCTATGCTTACATATTTACCCTGTAACACTTTCTGCTAATTTTCTGAGTCGAACTTGTATTTGAATTGTCAAGACCTGAATCATATTCAGTAAAATGGAATGAAACACAAAATATGGAAAGAGTATACTACGATGAAAGTGTTCTCGTCGCCAACAGCGCAAATCCGTAAGTGTTTTTCGTCATATTTTCCTAGAAAACAACATGGTAGATAAACGCGTAAGAATTTAAAAAACAATTTAATAGCAAAGCCTCTAGAATTTGGTATGTTTGTAATCAAATGATTTACAGTGCACTGCGTCAGCCCAGCAAACTTTATTTGCAACCTTTATTAATTCCAACACGTTTTACCGTTGGGTTTTAAATGCCTTACAACTACTGGTGTGGTGGGGGATGTGAGGTTTAAACTTCCTTCACCAAGGGAAGTACTCCGCAGTCACGTGAAAATGCCTCCCTGAGCCAAGTATCGAACCCAGGTCCTTTCAGTTACGAGACCACCACGCTACCACTATACCACGGAGCCCAACAGTACTCCACGGTACTCCAAATGCTTTCACGAGTTTTCTTTAAAAAAAGCGTATTGATTAAAAAAAAGAGTAGATGTCATTTTTTAAGACCACGTTGATGAGGAAAATAGACTACGGCGTGGATGAGATATTTTAATCCTCTAGATTAATCTAAGGAGGCAAATACTGTTTTATCAGCCTTTGGAATGAGATGCAGTCAAATATTCGGCCCAACTCAACTCTCATCATGAATGAAAATGAGTTTGCCAAAACAGCATTTTTCTTATAGCCAATTCGAGGTTAGTCAATTTTGCCTGTACAAAATAAAGAGCAATATATTTTGGTTAAAGCATGAATGTGTAGCTGCAAGAACGACAAGCATCAAGTACTGCGTTTGTAAAGGACTCGGAAAGCGAGAGATGTTCCTGCAATACAGGACAAGAAGTCACCAAATCCATCAGCAATGAGCACCTTCAAGCTTAAAGTCCTCTGTACACTTCAATGTCTTGGCGGCTCGATTGGGAAAGTTGCAGTAGTAAGCCGAGGCTGTTAGTCGGCACCGGTACGAAGAGTTAACGAACTTGCAGGGATGCTGCAGTTGTGCCGGACTTGGTAGGGCTGCCGAGTCTGGATCCTACAGTCCATGTCTGAGCCGCTTTGGCCCTAAAACCCAAGTTGAACTTTCGAAACTTCGAAGGCTCGAATTCGAAAGCTATGGTAGCCCTCGTAAACTAGTGTATTGTTCGAAAGTAAAGTTAAAAATGAGGATTATCGAGCGTCCTGATAAGAGCTGAAATCAGACAAGGAACCGAAACGTAAACAGAGTCTCGAGTTAAAAAAGAAGAGAGCTTCAGGAGGAGTTGGAATGTGCTGTAGAAGTAGAGACCGTGTAGCTGTTCATTTGATCTCATTCTCACAACTCAGCCAAGTATTGTTCACCAAGCTGGGTTGAGGAACAAGCTGACTGTGTTGTTTAAACGCTCATGTATAAATCGCAACCTAACACACTGCGTGCACAATTTTCTTTCTCTTAGAAGCCCCCTTACGGTTTTGAAATTCTCGTCATCAATAACGTATAGGTAAAAATATTTTAGAGAAGGGTTTCATTGTGCTTTTTCCACGTTACCAAATTTTCTTTCTGGTTTAGCGTTTTTGATTTAACTAGCACACCTGAAGGAAGACAGGAATTCATTTATTCTGAACTACATTCACTAGTCTATCAACTGTAACACTGCTATTGCCGATGGTTCATATTTAGACCGCTGGCAAGCGGTACCATTTTTGTTTTGTATAAGTTCAACCTTCATTCCTTGCTGTAAGGTAATGTATGAATAAATATTTTTTAAATATGTTCGAATCATATTTCTCCTAGGGTGAAGTCACGCTTTGTTCAGAAATTCCTAAATTCAAGTATTCCATCTGCTCCACTTTATTATCTTGTATTCTTCACCTGTCTATGCCAGTTCAAATAAATGCAATGTTTTTGTAAGCTGCAAATACAGTGAACATTATTTAAAGCAGTTAAAATTGCATTTAAGTCTGCATTGTGCAAGATAATGCAGTCTCCACACAATAAATGTCTGGTCATACGTTAAAAAAATAATTATAATTCCTACACGAGAAAGTCAGTATTAAAATTGTTCACGATAGTGATAACCGACAAATTTGCAAAAGTTTCTACCACCACTCTGAAGATAAGTTCACGGCCAAGAAAGAATTTATTCATTTTGAATTCAACACTCCAATTGAAATCTTCGAAACTTTCCAATTCGGTGTCATTGGAAACACCCACCGGCAGCAGCCGCCACTCGATATCTGACAGACAGAGTAGGTGACTCCTCTACACCTGCTACTGACTGTTACAACTGCACACGTAATGTACAATTAATCGCGCGTCCGCGTTTTGATGTAACAGTGTACTTATTGTTCAATAGTAGGAGCTGCATTTGATCACTCGCAGCCGTATTAGCAGGTTTAAAAATGGAGTACATTTTTCAAAATTTGAAATTAAATTTTTATCTGATATTTTTCAGCGACCCCGATTATAATGGTGTCACATGATCCAATTTCAATATTTTATCAAATTTTGACTATATCAATGTTTCAAATGTGTGCTCAATTTCAGAATTTAATAGAAAATGAGAAATTGGTGCGAAAAACGCCTAAAAACTTGCTTTACTAAAGTCATGTGAGTAGTATGACGATATCATGAATTTATTGTAGTTGTACCTTTGTGAAGTGGTTTTCCTCATTATTCTGTAACCAACTTCTCAAGAACAGCAACCACTATGATGATGAACATAATTTATTCAAAACAATCCTTAGTGTCGAAAAGATTCTGGGAGTCGACATAAACCAAGTAAAATGGACAGCTAAATTTGGACGTCCTCTGGTGAAATAGATTTCAGTTTTTACCTATGAAATTTTTTCTTGTGGTTCCTACGGATCTGTACAAGGAGAAACGGTAAAAAATTTGTCGAATATTTTGAATGACTGCAATGAAACAAAGAAAACATTACGGAGCCGATACTCTAGAGAGAAGCATTTGTTTTCATTGAAATTCGAGTTCCACTTGAATAACTTAAAATCAGTTTCGTAACGATAGTTCCTCACAAGACGGCTACGGATCAACAATTTATTAAACAAATGATGCTAAATTGAAAACTCTTTTCGAATTAGTGTTCCGTTTTATGAAATAATTTTCCGCAAAATCGTCTATCTTCACCTCGCGAAAATGCGAAGCGTTTCAAGCAAAAGAACTCCCGGGAGAATTCATTATGGAAGCCTCAAAAGCCACCCGGTCAAATGCAATGCCTTTAATTATTTTTGTGACAAGGCAAAGAGCCTACAGAATGAGAACGGTAGAATAGGACTTCGGTCCGAAAAGAAGCTGCGCCCCGCAGCGGGAGGGAGGCGTTCGACGTGGAGGAAACGAACGCTATCTACGCTACCGAATTTCAACTTTTTTGGACGTAAGAGCTCTGCCCCTAACGCACATACTTTCTTTAACTCGTCGTGGCGCGCTGAAGGTAGGCCCACACGAAGCCTGTTCTTTTAAACAGAACACATGCTCGAACACACGCTTGAGAGTACGTGTGTCGACACATCCTTGCACGTCTGCAAAGTGTCGATGTTGATAGAGTGAAACATCGCCAGCGGTGATATCGCTCTCGGGTCTAGCGATCGCTCGAGTACCGCTCGCCCCGCCCACCGATAATTAAATCTAAAAGCGATTATGTTTTGTTGAGAAACTTTAAATGGAAGGACGATGTTTTATCAAAGAAGTTTAAACGATCTCCCAAGAATTAGGTCAGAAGATAAGATTTAAAATTTTGTTGAACATTAACAAATTCTCTCATGAGTATCATGAGTATATATTGTGATTTTTTAGATCCTTGTTATTTGTTTAACTTACTAAAGAGTATTAGCTAACAGAAGCTGATCATTCCTGTTTTGAGATAAAGAAATTTTAATCCAAATGAATTATTTACTACGTTCAAGCTTAGACCAACCAAATGTGTGACCGAGCTAAGTTAAAAAACTTTTTTTTTTCATGCGTAGTATCTATTATTGCGTGAGTTGCACTAATTAAACGATGATGTCACGTCACGACTCCTTTCTCAACGTTTACGAATATTCGAGTCTACTGACAACAGTTATAAAAAGCAATATAAAATTCGCAAGACTGTCATCAAAATTCTTTAAATGCAATAATAACAGATTGGTACAGAAAAAAACTTTAAATTAGTTTACCTTTTTTTTAAAGTGGCATTTTTCATGCAAAGCGAGCGCTAAATTCTGAACTGCAATCGTGTAGCCACCGTTTAGGCCTAAAACTTCCATTTGATTACCAGTTCGATGTCAGAAGCGGAAGAACTGAAACATTTCTTTCATTGATAATCCCATTTTCTTAATTAGCTTCTATCATGGTAACGTAGAAAAATAATTCAGAATATACGTATTATTATACACATGAGTCTGAAAGTGGTTTCCCCTCGAAGCGGTTTTATGTATTGTCAAACCAGTCTGTTCATTAACACATTTGAAATTAAAACAAAACGTAAAGAAAAAAATTAATGGAAATAGTTTATTCCGAAATCAGCCACATAAAAAGCATGTAACATTCGGGTTTTCCATTTAAGGACCTTTGAAAATTCTTGGGACATGCCTTTCCATTACGGTGCACCTCCTTGGAGCTCCAGGCATGGCGTTCTGGCAACGCGTTCAGCTCGCGACTGGGAAGTTATTGCTCGATTCCCGCATGAGCAAACAGGTTTTCCCGAAATTTTCGGAGTGCTTCCATTGGAAAAAGGAGCTTGTACCTCACATTCCTCACATCAGTCACTCGTCATTAGTTATAAGTCACTGAAAACCAAAAGATGTCAACTATTTCTACACTATTTTGGAATGAATTAAATTTACTTTTTGAATAGTTTCTTTATAGCACTTACGCACTGAATAGAGCCTTGGATAGGCATTCCAATCAACCGTCCCTCGAGTACGACAGGTCTGACTGAGCAAGAAATGACACGTCTTTTGTAGGTGAGGCGGATTGTCAGGTTAATCTGTCGCATTTTTAGAGCCTGCTGGCCATCCTCAGCTCTATCGCTTCGGTTCGACCGTGAGAGAGACGACAGTTGTGATCAAAGGAGCCAGAGCAGTCGACTGACAGGAGCGGACTTGCAGACCAAAGACACTTGACTGTATCTCTGTACCCGCTCAGGTTAAGGACATCTGGTGGTACTCGTTCAGGTTAAATCTTTATGGGAGACCTTGTTAGGTTAAAAACTGGCGATGGTACTTGTTCAGGTTGAAGCTGTAGGTGATACCCGCTCAGGTTAAAAATTGTTAGTGTTGGTTGCTGAAACTAAGAGTATTTTTTTAGATTTAAAACTCCAACCACGACGATTTTGTAAAGTCTGAAATAGTAGTTCGCTATTTTGAAAATACCGTACAGTTAAGCGATGTCTACATGTTACATTGTAATAAAGAAAATGGCTTTATTACCATTATGCTGCTCATGGATAATGGAGAGAGTAGCTATATTTTTTATGAGATCATAATTCAAACGATAAAGGGTTGATGGTGTTTGCTCTGAGACTAACTCTCGAGTTGTTAATCATTGAACGTCTTCTAGTAAAACCTACCGGTTCCAATTTCAGTGGAAATTACTTTTCTCTCAACACCACGTTTTAACACCATAGCTCTGTATTTTTTGACAAAACTACAGAGTATATCGTACCTGACAGAGCTACACATTGTGCTCTAACACCTATACACTCTATACTCATCACTAAATATCTGGTATGATTACTGTAGATTTAACTGTCGTAATTCAGAACACGAAGGCTTGTCTCAGCCAATCAGAAGGGGGTCATTCTACTCGTCGCCTCAGAAAAAAACACTAGCTTCTATCCTACAGAGTCCAAAGCTTCACCTTGTTTCGTCTGAGACTTCCGCAAAAACACTAAATCCCGGCTTTTCAAGAGGGTGTGGAGCACACATAGAAGTAATTGATAGCTTCTGCTCAGCAAACAAGCAAAGTTTGCATTCAATCAAGCATCTGAGAGCTGAGCTGTGAGAGCTGGCCACAGCGCACACTGCCACACTCAAAGGCTTCAGTCAGTTGGGTCCTAGAGACCTAGACCAGGACGGGTGGAGTTGGGTCTCAGCAGCGATCTCTGCAGTGTATCTGAGACCATCATCAATGTCTTTCATGCCCATTCTCGAGTGCTCAAAATAAAGCCTAAAATGTGTGAAAAATTATGGTCTCATGAGCCACTGATGAAAAAGGACGCGAACGGTCTGTGCAATGAGATAAGAAAAATAATGCAAAATGTGTCGGTTGATCTTTAATAGTACTAACACAATGTACTTAAGAGACAATATTATTTCATCACGTTTTTGACGAGCGAATGAACTGTGTTTATGGATATGATAGATATATAATATTATTAATATTTAAAACCAGTAGCTACATTTTTAGTGGACACTCTAAATGTTAGCATTTGGTTATAAGTACAATGATGAGGAGAGGTTTATGAGAGGAGTATGTGAAGGCATAGTGGATTTATTGGGAGAGGCTTCTCAGTCTTTCACTCCCAAAACCTTCCTGTTTTCTAAAATACCTCAAAAAGGATGCAAAATTATTCAGAGTTAGCCTCGGTTCCCTTTTAAAAGACGATGATTGTGCGCTAGTGGAGACACTGTTTACACTGTTTGCAGAGATCCGTACTCTGCAGACTGGCTGATCTGCAGTCGTATTGGTGATGTGGCAGCCATGTACAGTCGTATCGGTGATACGGCATTCATCGGCAATCGTATCGGTGATATAGCAAACATCAGCTGGTGCCTCAGAGGAACTTGTGCTGCGATTTCTTTACCTGAGGCTTTGAGCGAGCCCTTACTGGGCCTACCAGATCACAAGCTTTACGGGACGCAAGTTCAAATGATCCATTATCTAAGAAGCAGCTGCTGACTCAGCGTCGTGGTATATGCATGTAAAACTTTCGTACACAATGCTGCGTGAGGTCATGAAAGGTTACTGATAATGAAGTTGGTAAAATTGTCTTCTTGAAAGTAAAATGTAGGTCAAGTATTTATTTATAGCTAGACTTGATGAAAACTTGGTCGTGATTTAATTTTAAATTAAATTATTTAGGGGCACTGGGGTTTCATGTATCTGTATGAGGCCAAATCCCTTTCAGCCTTCAGTTCTTCTTTAGTTTCTTTTCAATATTCATCTGTTTCTTGCAGCATGTCATTTTCTAAACATTGTAATGCAACTGGAAAATAACATTAATTTTCCACCACCTTTTTTACATCCTCGGACCAAATGGACGGGCACAGTGAATCACATTCACAGATTCCTATGAAATAGGCACGTCACTAAGGCTTAATGTTCACTCTAGCGAAAACTCGAGTCAAGCTTGAGATAAGTGCTGAGTCTGCAGCTGAGGCCCCCGGATGTCTTTCCTTGGCCCGCCTGAATCGTGGCAGTAAGATTTTACGACACCGTCCAGATGAGAGATCGATATCTGAAGCAGGCCGGGCAGATGAAAAGATTTTGCCTCTTGCGAAGGGAAGGAGCACATTTCGGGGACTTATCGAAATCCGACAATGACAGTCCAGCCTTGATTGAAGATCTACGGAAAGTAAAGTTCATTTCCACTGTAATTGAGTTTCAATTGCCCACACATCACCTTTAGCGCTCACTTGGGCGTAGATATACGTAGAAAGCATGTGTATTAATCTACACATAGTGGCAGCAAAGGAATTGAAAGCTGCTCATGAAATCATCAACCGTGTAACGGTTGGTTAAAGCTTCTATTACCAACGACGCGAAAGAGTTGTGCAGTCAACCGAAGAAAGAATAACGATAAATCGATTTCAAATTCCATATGCTGACGAAGAATTTACTGTTTTCATTTTATCAGTTTTAATTCTATTTTTGAACCGAATCTCCAAAGCAAATATCATAAGCTGAATATATACGGCATGGAATATAATTCTGCCTACCTGTTTCAGCGATGGAGGAATTTTATGCTCGATATTCCTTACCTTTCACTCACCTCCTAAGAACTCGTTCGGTTTGAATTATGGGGATAATGAAAGGAAAAGTCTTTGGTCGTAATCTCAGTTATTGCTCTTCTTTTCTTAAGGTCGCTTTCAACTCGGATGGTATGTAACAAAAACATCAATTTAATCGAACAACTTTTATGTTCCACTATTGATCCGAGAAATCGTATAACATACGGATGAATGTAGCTTTCATAAACTTTCGTTGCCACAATTACTTCCTTAAATATTTTGCAAAAAGAAGCAGGAAGAGCTGCTAAATCGTGGCCTGGTGCAACAGGGTTAGCTGCAGCGCTGCGCCAGCTAGGAGGGTTTTGTTTGTGTGGGTCAAACGGAAGAGTTTTTTTTTACTCCCATCGAAACGGAAAATATTTATTCTTCGGCCATGCACTTGAACATTGTGTCTCCTATGTGTTTCGACTTAATTGAGTTTTTGATCTGAATGGAGGCATAACTGCTTCACCAGGAATAAGTAATGCTAATTTTTTTTCAGATTTTCTAGAAATTTCAAGTAATTTGAAGAGTTACTGGTAATTTTTTATAGTACATGCTTCGATCAACATGCGTTTTTTAAACATTTCAATCAAATGGGTGACTTATGGCTACAAGAGCAGAGTTTGCCATCTTTCAGCAGACTACCACTACTATGACTACCCAGTCTTAGCATACTTCAGCACACTACTAATATTATACAACCCAGCTACGAATTCTGAAATTCAAGAATTCCTATGAAAAATTGCTCTGAAGAAGATCATTCGAAAACTTCTGAAGCGGAAATTGTATTCCTGCAGAGCAGTTCTCTTTTAAAGTCCATCACGTCAGATGCTCAGCTGTTCAGCATACAATTCCCCTCCGCTAATAGTCTTTCTTTCGCGACGACGTTCAGAGAAGAAATGACGGATCTTCTCAGCGCAAGTTTCGCAATAAATTCGGAACGGTCGGTAACTTCCAACTGAGTTAAACGTATTTAACTCGGGCCCTTTCACGAGCACCTCGTAGAATGAAGAATGAGCTAGAACATTCGAAGGTGGGATCAGTCGTATTAGGAGTACAACTTTCATTGAATCATTTAGGCGCCTGGTAAGTTCGCAAGTTTAAAGAAGATTACTTGTCCTGCAGTACTGGAATTCTTCTATGTGAGTTAAAGAACGAAAACTGTGCCATAAACTGGAAAGTTTATATAGAGAAAAGTAAAATAAAATTATTACATATGCGAGTGCGCGTTCAACACTGAAAGTAGCACGCATCAGAAGAACATTCTATGAACTACTTCATTGGCTATCTATGACTTATAAATTACATTTGGATATGAATAACTCCAAAAACAGCATTTTAAAAATAAGCGACGAGCTTGAAATTGCAAGAATTTGTATTAGATAAACACCTAGAGATTTTTTGTTTCTCTTTTGAGGATTAAAATGAACTCGAAAACCTTTAAAATTGAAACGAAATCCCTTACATTCTGCTACCTGCACGGAAAAAATGCCAAAACTCCCTCAATTCCTGAATACATGAATGGGTTCGTTCCTCAAACACACTGACACCACGTCAGTAGAGTGCTGTGTTCGGACCTGAGCGGCGGCATCAACGACATGGTGACTTATTTAGCCTCTTTGTATCCAGATGAAGCCATTTCAATGCTAGTTAATAAATGATACTCAGTGAAAACCGTAATGTGGAAACTCACCGGTAGGAATGTGGACTGTTGTTGTTATTTTTTGTAGTTAGAGTGTGAACTATGTAAATTAGGACGCACAGACTTGCGTAACGACGGTTGTACTTATTTTGAACAAACCATTTAGTGTTTGAAGGCTTTATTTACGTATGATGACTTAAACTTCAGTTGTGCTTTGCTGATGAAGTTCAAGAAATGTTATTTATATGTATTATCTATTTAGTGTATAAAAGTCAATTAGAACTAAAATAAATATACTTCGCAACGCAGTCATAGTCCGTAAGCCATTTTTTCAACATACTCTCTGGAACAGGAGGGAAATGAATTGTGTTAAGACCTAGGTCTAAAGCTTGAGGTCACGGTCGATGTCGACTATTGTGATCGTATTGACCTTCTTTAGCTCTGTAGGTCTCGATGCCATCCAATTTAGAGGACAATTCTCTAGTTTTCTCGAGCTCACTATTTCTCCTTCTTCATTGCGTAGTTCAGTATCACTTGTTTCCTTAAGTTGGATGTTAGGTTGCAGTTCCCCTGAGCCAATCATTCACCTCACTCCACCACTTTATGTCTCTAGGTCTCACATTTTCTTTCAGTAAACCCGAAAAATGTGTAATATTTTGTCACGGATTAATTTTAGTCTCGTGCGTGAACTGCCATCGGAGCATTACAGGCAGTAAATATTAGTCATATTTTTGTGGTGAGCTGCAAAAATCGTCAAAATCGGAATATTTTTTACAAAATAAACATTAACCTGACAAAATTTTCACTGTTAAACATTGAAGAATAAACGTCATTTTTGTACATTTTCAAATGGAAAGAAGCACTCTCACTTCAATCTCATTTCAGTCGCAATCTACATTCAATCCACTTCTTTTTCTATTTTATTATATGCCACTTGATTTTGTGTGTGCATGTAATCAGCTTTTTTACGATAATTTTTGCCCTTATTTAGGTTGGCTTCAGCCCAATAAGAGTCAATCGCTCTCATAAACTACTTAAATGTTTCCATAAACGAAAATTACCACACTTCTTCATTGTGTATGATTCACAAAACGAAAAGTTTCTTGCAAGTTGTGTTCCGGATATCGTCCCCCTAAAACTTCTACGCAATAATTTCTTCATACTGTACTTTCATAGCTATATCACAGACATAACTCATGCTTTGTTGTTGACTGAGGATTTTTTTACGGTAGAGAAGCAGAGCTGTCCATTTGTTGCATCAGTCGCACGACCCGTGAGCTAACGACCGATCAGTGCTTGAAGAACGCTTTCTGGAACGGCCCGTCGCGCCATTCCAGTTACTGGGGCCGCTTAGCACTGATGACTTCGAGGTGCGCGCCGCCCCACCGCGTAAAATGAGGGCCGTCGAGAAGCGAAGGCTTCTTGGAACGGTGTCTTGAGACGACATTTGAGATTTTATGAGGATTCCTGCTCGAAAATTTTCTCAGAAAGCGATGGCTGATGAAAGTATTCGCATACTTAAAGAAAAATTAATTGCTCTCTAATGGAGTATTCATCTAGAGTAGGTAATATTTCGATGTGTTTTATAGAACTTGAGATCAATTAAACGAGGTTTTAGAATGTGGTGCGAATGAAAAAAGCTTGCACATTCAAACCTTACCCCTCCTGCCCAGCAGTGCAGGACAGGGCTCTTCTCAACGAGAAAGATTTTCCATCATCTTTTGGTTCTGTTGAGTTTTGAATTGAAAGAGTTTTTGATTTATGTCAAGACATTTACGTTAGACTTCAACTCGTAGGACATTTTTCAGCTCTTAATGCTAATACAAATATTAATATTAGAAAACCACGTAAGTTTCCTCATTTCATATTCTTACGGAAAGGGTTTCATGAAGGCGGCATCTAGCAGAGCCCATACGGCAAACCATTTAGTTCCAATTTTCAATTTTTTTTAATTATTCGCTGTCATTTCTCTCTCTCAGTATTTACAACGCAAAAAATTGCTCTAGCTCCCTTCCATTCATCGTGGCTGTTGTCATTGACTTCATTTGGGAAGTGAATCTCAAGAAGGTGTAATTCTGCAGGTGAAAGGGGGGGAATGCGGGGGTTGTGCCTGAGTCTTCAAATGACGCTTTTAACAATATTAAATCATGGAGCCTCCGTCTGTCTAAGACGAACACCGGTTTCAGGTTTACAACTTTTATACGCTCCTCAAGTTCTTGTTCTTCGCTTTATATCCTGGAATACGCTTTCCATTTTTAAAATGCAAATATGAACGTGGAAATTCATTAGTGTGAATATTTTCTTAGTTCCGTACTTCATTCATGCACATCCGATCATTCATGGAATGTGACGATGATTTAGGAATTCTTCCATGCGATAAAAAATATATTTATTTCATGAGTTAGCTATAAATTATAAATACGAAGGGTGCTCAGGATAAACCTTGAGAGCTCAACGGAGGAATACTTCATCGGAACAATTTACATCTCAGCGACTAGACGCCCCAATATCGGGAGAATGGCTGCTTCGCTAGTGACTGCTTCACTAGCGATGTCACAGCGACTAGACGCTTCAATATCGGGAGAATGACTGCTTCACTAGCAATATTTCAGCGACTAGACACCAAAATATCAAGTGAATCTCAGGGTGTTACAGTCTGCATGATGAAGCAATGATGCACTCACCAACATACGATTCAGTTGAAACGAAACTAAAACAGGTGACTAGGTAATGTGTAAAACCTGTACAAAATAAAATTCACATAAAATGGGCTTACAATCTAGATTGTAATTTTTTTCGTTGCTGCAATCCATGTTTAAACCAATTGTAGCTTTCAGACAAAAAATATATAATTGGAATAGCTTCGATTAAGAATATTTCAATCATATATTTTCATGAGCGGCTTTTGTTCAAGGTTGAGCTTATCACGTATACTTAACTTGGTCAGTTTCTACGCTGATTTTTGTGCTTTACGTACAATATGCAGTTCAAACATTCACGAGCCAATTTTTTCTATGCGGTAATAATCAGAGGAAGGTTAATAAAGATTTTACCTCAAACTTTCACATAAAGGCAGACAATATGTACAGGGAAAACTCGGTGAACTTACGTTTTTTGTTGAAACTAACTTCTGTATAACCGGAGGTCACGTCATGATGCAGCTACTGAAGAAGCAATTGATAAATGATAGCTCTAAAAAAATGCGTGTTCAGTCAAAAATTCAGAAAAGAGTCCTTACAAATCTTTTTTTATGACAACTTATTTCTCTACCAGCCTCAATAATTAACATCACATTAAAAATCTTAATATTCATACCCTCTTGATAACACTACGACCGAATGTTTCTCAGAGGTAATAATAGCTTTCAAAGTGCCCCTGTGGGGAGACAAAGCAGCATGCTGACTGGGCAGACGATGCTCGTGATGGAGAGTTCGATCCTTTGAGTCGGATTAGCGGTCTGTCCACGAAAATCATTTCCCAAGATCGGGAGTGGCATCGTAAGTGAATAAATAAGGAAGCCACTTCATATCCCTGGAAAAAGTAAAAAAATTGTAGTTGTCTCTACAAAAGTCAAACTTTTTTTACACAAAAAAATTGAGGAAAAATTTGCTTTTCAATAGAATCAAACTTGACTACTCATCTTTCACGTTCGTATTAGGAAATACGTGAGTGCACAAGAATAGAACACTGTCCTATGAAATAAAATCTTGTCTATATTTGTTGTGTTCATAACTAGGCCTCTATCTCCAGTATTGCGGACAGCAATGGTAATAAAGTACGTCGGTCTTATCGGATCGGCAGTGCTATCAGGCGTCTTCATGACGTCACCGTGAGGATATGGGGTCCGAATACGTCAGGCAGGGGCGATCACGCGTCCTCCAGCAGCCGTGTAGCTGTCGCGCTGGCTATGCTCATGATGCGCCAAATCACAGACCTGCTACCTAAGCTTTCTGTGTTTGAATATTTAAAGGCGTGCAATCCTCCAGCTGTGCCCTTTGTCACGGTCTACTGAGGAGCGAAATAGGTAGGAATGATAAAAACGAAAAGGAGGAGATAAAAGTTTAGGTTATACGCATATTCATGGTCTTCATGAGGAGTGACTGAAGGAAGATATTTGTGTAAGTGAGAAGAAAGTATGAGATTGGTAACAGTACATAAAAAACTATAAAACAAACAACTTCTAAGTAAATTATTCAGTATGTTTCTTACAAAATAACCGTCAGGCTCTAATGAATTCGCTACACTTGTCATTTGTATGACACTGCTTGGTCATACGCAAATTCGATGTCCAGTATTGTGAAACAAATAAAATCAAAACTAACCTGGGTACGAAGAGAAATGCGATGATATTTTTCAGTAATTCTTTATTATTGATGGCAACAGAGAGAAGCAGGAAAGATCGGAGGGTAAATTCAATGTTGGATTCAATGCATTTTCTCACCCACGCTGGGCTTGAAATCTACATTCATACCAATGGAAAAAAATATTCAAGTACGTAAGCTGTTGAAAATAAATTATGAAGATAATAAAAACCCATTAATAAAGATTAGCAAACAGTAACGTTGCCGCATTACAAAAAGTAAAACTTACCAATTAATTTTACTTCTTCCAGTTAAAAAAATAAATATATCTTTGAAGAAATATTCATTAGAAGCAAATACAACTTACTTTCTATATTGTTAATTCTGATAGCGCTGAACTTTCTTCTAGTTCAAATCGTAATCAGAGTACGTCTACTATGATACAAACAATTAAACACTTCCCTAAAATGTGAGTCAAATTAATGTTTGCTTCCGAATATCTTCAAATGTTGCTTCATCCTCGGAAATAAATCACTATAATAAGACTTAGATTTCATTAAAATACATAGCAATACTTACAAATTGATCACATTGCTTGACAGTTGCGATTGTTTTCTATACTCCTTTAAAAAGAATCTAAACAGATATCTGCTACCGCCAGGAAAGCCGATACAGTAGCGAAAGGATCATCTTCCACTAGCAGCTGCGACTGGACGGCAGAGACGACCTGGCCTCTAAGAGGTGCTTCTTACAAATTGAATCGCCCGACACAATTTTTATGTCGTCTGGAGCCCTTTCCTAATCATTGTAAATATCCCTCCAGGTTCCTTCTTATGATTAAAATCTTGAAACTCTTATGAAACCTTTCCAACTCCATCCATGAGCTTCTTGCGTTAGTATTAGTTTTGGTTTATCGTAATATTATATTTACATATTCGTAGGTAGATGTTGTTTCCTATCGTGGGATACACAATATCAAATAAATAATCCCACAAAATTAATAAATAATCCACAGTAAATGAATGACGTAGATCCCTGTATTTTATGTAATACGAACGTGAAATTCTTTTCAGGGGTGAAATAATTTCAGGGTTGAAAGAGCCTAACTTGCAAGAGCTTAGAGCTGAAATTTGAATTTCTAGTCGATTCACTTTTATTTTTGTTTCTACTCAACCCTTCATAGCAGATTGTATCAGTTTCTGATTATGCTTTCCTGCTGCCCGACCAGAGAGAAAAATATTCAAACATTCATAACACTCTTTAGAGCAAACAGCCATTTATAATAAAGGGTAAGAATCGAATATTGAATTTCATATAATAATTTTTTTTGCTAAGACACTAAGAATCGCTCACTGCCATCTAACACTTCAAGTCTGATCTTTTGGATGCCTGAAATTTCTTTTTAAAAACGAAATAATTTCTAAAGTTTTAAAAATGGTCGAATACATCTGAGGTTTATAATCCTGTCAAGGTATCAGTCGGTACTATAACGAAAATGTTGTCCATCAATGTAGTGGATTCAGAAGATAATCTGGTTACCTTAGAAATTAGTGGAAGAAATTGTTTTGACTGTACTAGATTTAAGAAATTTAAAGACGATTTACACATCTTATAATTAAGAAGATTATAGTAAGAATTACCTCAAATTATGACATCATCGTACTGAGTTTTATTAGAAGATTGAATCATTTGGCTCATTTATCAATTAATAAAGCTGAATTGCCAGAGGGAGGTCGTTTATCTAAATCGTTCATACGAATAAATGTTTTGCACTCTTTATATTTCAGTAAGCTTGGTTCCAATATCATTTACCGTACATTCGTGTTGCTCCTGGTACATGTTTTTCTTTTAGTTTATCGGAGTAAAGTACCCTTAAAAAGAAGTTTCCCATTAGCTCGTAAGGAGTGGTACTATGAGAAATAATTTATATATGTCACGACTTTTGACATGGTGCAGAGCCAACTTTTGGTGAAGCACAATGTACCAAGACTGATAAACGAGCCCTCAAAAATGGGGGGACAAATGATTTTAATTTTTTAAGATGCCCTCTTATATACGGTAACTCTGACATGAAATGTTATTTTTAGTATCACTGATAAGGACTGCCTTCTTTGGCAGTCACGCTGATTAGTTAAAAATAGGGACCCGGGAATTTTCTCCCATCTAAATCCTTAAAGACAGGACAGGGAGACGGAAGGACAGACCAAAAGCCAGCAACACTGGGCAATTATTATATAGTGGAAATAGTATTTGGGTCTTCGATAGTACAGTTCATTTCATCTAGTCTAGGGAAGAGCGATTTACAATGCCATAAAATAATAGACCGGTGATACATTCAGTTGTGAAGTTCTTAATTTATCTGTATTAAAATACTGATGGCATGATGTATTTTTTAAATCAGAGTACAGTGAATTCAAATAATTTTAATCGGGGTCAAAATTAGGAATTATTTAACACTGAGTCTCAATGTGAATTGAATGAGCTATTTGAAAGCGCAATAGGCGAAAAATGAATAAATGAACGCAATAAAAAGCCTGAAATATCTACTTAAATTGCATTCTTCGTATTCTTTCTTCCTGCAAATGTGTTCTTAGAATTCATCCTCATTCGTCCTTTACAGAGAGGAGTATTTATAAGCTCCTGTCCATCTTGGTTACGTTCCAGAATATTATCTATTTGGGTCTTATGTGCGGCGACTTAGATGGTACTAAAACCAGGTATTGGGTCACTTACATAGCTTCAGGCGCCAAATGATGAATTCCTTCGCTTTATCTACAATAATATGGGAAATATTTTGAATATTGGGCTACTTACGCAAAGATATACGAAAATGATGCCTTGTACATTGAAGAAAAAAAGATCTGTTCGAGTACAATAGACGATTTTCTTTCTATTGATGGCTGTCTTGCACATGAGCGTAAAACCACCTTCCCTGCCGCTGAAGTTCATTCCTTCTAGTGGCACAATTCCCGGCTTGAGCTTATCTGTAAGACGTAAAATCGTATTTGCTTTTCCTGTTTCTGAATAGGAGCTCAAGTTTTTATAGGAGGGCTCAAACATTTATCACGTATGTTCTCTTAAGAGATATTTGTACTTTTCTTTTCTCTAATTCAATTTCACCATTGACGGCAGTGGAATTTTGTTTTGAATGAAAATTTATGGGATTTGGCAACCGGAGGATATTTTGAAGTTGTAAGTTATTTAAGCGACTGATATTTGTTCCTGAGTTTCATTGTTAGGATGAGCTTGAGCGTATGCTGCTGAGTTTCCGGCGACAGTTTGCAAATTTTTGGCGAGCTATGTCTTTTGTTGAAGTTTTTCTCGTCATTGTGAGTTTTCACTTCAAAGTTCAATCGATTTTCAGTTCATTCACCATATTTTTCATTTTTAAGCCATCCACCATATTAGGAGCAATTTTATTTTGATTTTTATTCTACTGATCCTTGGTATGAATATGTTCTACATATCACTTGCTTCGATATGATTAAGTTTACCCTCGTGTTTGATGAACTCGAGTATCATACTTCGATCGGACGAACTTGCACAGTCGTTCAATGTCACTGTGTGATCTGCTCGTTTCAGAGGGAAAAATAACTTTTTAATTCTACACTTCAATTGAAGGGCGCACAAGTAAATTGTTCGATAAAACTTACAATTTTTGAATTTTGTTTTGTTCAAAGTTACGTGATGCAAATCTAACACAAATATATTCTATTCACAAATATACTTTTTCCCTTTTTCTGAATTCATCCCATGCTTTCATCGACAGGTGTTTTGTACTTTTTTAAAGTGTCGACATGACCTCATGAGAAAATTCTACCCCGAGTCTCCCAGCTTACTTCAATTTCTGTTTTTTGTGCTCTGTTCACCACGAATAAAAATATCGATCCATATCACGGAGGTCGAAGCGCGCCAGAAGGAAGGATTTTTGAAAAGCTATTGGTGATGATGGCCCGAATTTTTTAAAACTAGTCCAAAAGTAATCCGGTTACTCCTTCATATAAGCCTAACCGTAACTTGACTTCACACACACTTCACACCCTGTCCATTGAGCAGTAACGGATGTAAATCACTTTACTTTTGTAGCCTTTTCAATTCACGTATGGGTTAGAAATATCTTTTCCATTTAGGCCATGGAACCCAGAAATTAGCTCCAAAAATTGCTATAAGTGAATTTGAGAATTACAAAGCACGGTTAACACGTCATGTATTGCTCAATAAATGGCTTCTTTAGTAATGCAAAGGAGTAAGAACTTGATGTAATTGCTTCTTTTTTCAATTAAACTCTAATGTATGCATTATCTAAGACAAGAAGGCCTTTGCCAATTTTAAAAATAATCCTTTTTGTATATAAAGTTTAATAACGCATTGAAGAAAGTAAAACGGCCACCCATATTTCCCAAAGATGGCCAATTATGTCACAAAATACAATGAAGGCAAGTAACAGTCATCGTTGCAAAACAACCTGTTTTAAAAAGGCTAACACTGCAGCATGGAGCATGAAAGTGGCCGACTACACAACGCGTTAGAGCCACACGGCTGGGTGAATATCCAAACACATCAATCTATAAACTAAGCAACACAATGAAATATTGAAATGAAATTATGAACCCGAAACTTAGACAGTGACACAACAGCTGGTATAATATGGTGAATGGTTTAAAAAAATAAAATAAAAATATGGTGAATGAACTGAAATGGTGAATGGACTGCTCGTACATGCGTAAATGTGTGTGTACCTACAAGTTGCACTCGTACAAAAAGATAGTTGAATGTTAGGAGTATTGTCCGTAGACTATTTTGAATTTAAGTGATAAAATAACGCTCGTTCGAAAGGGTACCGTTAATGACGGGCGACAACAGAATTCGCTCGGAAAATTTGAGCCAAATGTAAAGATTTCGAGTAGATCTTCCATCCACGGTACATAGATATAAATATAGTAGGTAATCCCGTGAGAGTAAACTCTTGGGACCATTGTCAATAGCATTTAAGAAATTGCATTAACTACTTATTGTTAGAGTATGGAACTCTGCTGTAGTTCCATTGCTGAAATATTATTGAAGGGCTTTTAAGATCTGAATTACTCGATGTATTAGGTGCAAGACGCAGCAGCCCTTAATCCAGGTATCTGACGTCATCAGGAAAAACAGTCGTCATATCAGCTGTTTGTTCATAGCGTATGGAACGACTGATCAAGTCAGCCAGGCCTAGCATCACACAGCGAACTTCAGTCAGCTTGCATTTAGTTTCATACACCACACATGAATATTTGGTTTTCGAAGTGTCCAAAATTTAAGTATGTTCACTTCATGCGCTGTGTGCATCGAGCGGTGGGGGCACAGGTGACCTCAGCACACTGTATATAGACTACGGTGCCTGGGCTTAGTCGGCCATGGGCCTTCATCGCGTGAGGGGGTGTGTTCGTGTTAGACGCGGGTGGTGCACCGCTGGACCTTGGCAAGTGCTTTGAAATAGACGACCGTGAACTGCATGTTCCTCCTCACTGATATCAAGTTATACTACCTCAGGCGCAGTGCAAACCATTTTGCCAAGGGAATTAGGAAATCAATGCCCACTTTATGAGTGAATTTGTAATATGAGTGGAACAAGTGGCTTCATTCAAAAATTTCGATGGGATGATTTAGCTCCAGATTCGTTTCAGCTTCGAGTGAAGGCATAACAATTTCATGGAGGAAGTTTCATTAAAAGAAATACAGTACCCTAGTCTCTCAGCACGCACAGCTCGCTAGTCCATCAGCCCCAAAGTTTCTGATTGCGCGAGTGCAACAAAATATTTACCATTAGCGCGAATTTTGTGCTCTGGAATTGTTCAAGAAAAACTAGCGACTCGAAAAAATTGAAAACCTAGAAATAGGAGCACTAGCACATCAGCAGCAACATAGGAAAACTAGGACTGTAGTAAAATATCAACAAAAGAGACACTGTCATCAAGACATCAAAAACGCTCCTAATAACAATGCGCTAGGAAGTCAGTAAAAAAAAAACTCATGACGAAAATACATTGAGCTTAACATACCATCTCAGAACGTATTTAAAAGCACTAGAAACAACTACATGCAGCGTATTATTGATGTATTTAGTGCAGCAGCGGCACGCAGGTCATCATCCCAGTAACAAGCGCCTTGGGCAGGTGACAGAAGCACTCGGGCGACATCACAAGGAAATGGGGACAAGGGACAGAAGCCCTCGGGCGACACCTCAAGGGAATGGGACATAACTTGGGAACAATGCGGCGTGGAGTGTCCCTTCCACGTATCCTTGCCCCTCTCCCCCCCACAAATAGGTAACAGCTCTGAGTTGCTGAGGTAACAGCTGGTGTGACACAAGACAGCTCGGAGTTACTGAGGTAACAGCTGGTGGGACACAAGACAGCTCTGAGTTACTGAGGTAACAGTTGGCGGGNCTCTGAGTTGCTGAGGTAACAGCTGGTGTGACACAAGACAGCCTCCATTAGGGGATTAGACTGTCGCTGATATGGAAGAGTTATTTTCGACGGGGCTTGGAGAGGCTGCCCCAGACTGCGTGATGACTGCAGGGGGAGGTGATGGGGGCAGATGGGCTAGAGAACAAAGAAAACTAAGGAGTCACCTGGTGACAGGGGACGACGGAAACCAAGGGGCCATGTGGGCACTCAAGACCAAGGGAACTATGTAAGGAGCCAGGTGGGCGGAGGAGACTATAGGTTAAAGGGGTCAGATAGGGACTAGGAACCAAGGAAACTCAGGGACTAGGCGGGTGAAAGAGACTAAGAGAACTAAGGGGTCAGATGGGTACCGGGTTCAGGGAAGCTTAAGGGTCATATGAGCCAAAGAGACCAAGGGAACTAAGGGGCCAAAAAGGCGTAGACTAAGGAACTAAGGACTAAGACTAAGGAAACTAAGGGGCGAAGTGGGAGCATGATGCTAAGGAAACTTTGGAGCCAGACGGGAGGCAATGGTCCAAGGGGACTACACAGCCAGATAAGTGCAGGTACCCTGGGGAACAAAGGAATCCGAATGGCAAAGTTGATAAATAATAGAATACGGCAATAGGAACGAGCCAGGTGACTTATTCTTGGGTTCCTGCCCTAGTCCCGTGCCATCAGACACCAATCACGCACAGGCAACCAATTAAACGTGAAATGAAAAGACAGAAAGACCATAGACCAAGTAGTGAGCTACCGCCTGTGTTCTGTGATCATCACTACTATACTACCCATTCCACATCTGTGGAGGAAAATAAGGCATTCAAATGTAAACATCACACTCACAGTTATCAATTTTCATGTACAGGCATCCCCACCGATTGTTTCAACATAAAAAGTGAACGGTATATCAAATAGGTCATCAGTGGTCATCTTATTTATTAAATTTTTTAGCATCATCAGTAATTTTACAGCATCGAATCTGACCTCGAGCCCTTAGCTTAAAATGTTGGAGGATTCTCTAACCAGTGATTGTCTAGACGATTTTTGTGCATGTTCACAGTACCAGCATCCACTTTTTCCGTTAGTTAGTTCCTGATTCTAACAATTTTCACCGGAAAGAAATTGGAGGCCTGGGTAGTTCTGAAAAATTTTCATTTAAGTTTATGGTCATTATTTCTGGATCGAACGTTAATGTCCCTTTCAAAGATCCCTTCGTGGTTAATGTCGTTGAAGCCATTCAGATATTTGTAGATCTGGATTAATTAACCTCGCAGTCTTTGTTTGAGCGAGATGAGTTTCAGCTTTAAAGACGCTGCTCGAAGATGAGGCTTCGACGATAATGGATCATTTTTGTGGCTTTACGCTGAGTTCGTTCCATATTATTGAGGTCTCGTCGTAGTGTAATAGACCAAAGTTGTGCTGCATATCCCAGATGTGGTCGGACTAGAGATGTATAAAGGTAACACTATGTCTTTGGACTTATAATCAAAAATACTTACGATGAGACCAAGAATTTGCCATCATTCTTATGACTTTTTCCACTTTCTTGCCATGCTTCAGGTTGTTAGTGATGATAGTGATGCCAAGATCTCATTGTTTTTCAAGCTCTCCAATAAGTCTGTCACTCATTGAGTAATGAACATTTTGGTAATTGGTTCCAACGTGCATCGTTGAACATTTGCCAATGTTGAAGATCACTCGCCAGGTTTCGGTCCATCGGAGTAGGTGATTGAGGTCTGTTTGGATGGTTATTCTGTCCTGTTCAGCGAATACCCCTTGGCAGAGTTTCGTGCCATCTACGAACTTGATATTAATAACGATTTCGATTTCACGATCATTGATGTAGATGATGAAGTGGAGTGAGCCGAGGACATTTCCTTGAGGGACTCCTGACATTACTTCTGTCCAGTCGCTACGTTGCTCATGAATCAATACTCCTTGAGTGTGTACTCCAGTTCAATACTCCAGTTTCGTATTCGTATCCATAGATAATAGTCGCCCTGTATATCATGGGCTTCAACCATCAGCCCCTCGTGGGGAACTTTGTCAAAGACTTTTTGAAAGTCGAAGTATAAAAGGTCCATAGCTTTTGTGCTGTCATAGATATGGTTGAACTCTCCAGAGAAGTCGAGAAGATTCGTGAGGTAGCTGCATTCTTCTCTGAATCCTCGCTAGGCGTCAGTTATCAAGTTATTAGCTTACAGATATCTTGTTGTCCCGGACTTCCAATAATCTTTCCCCTGTTTTACTTGTTACTGACGTTAGGATGATTGGGCGATAGTCATCGAGAGCTTGTTTGATTCCTTTCTTTGATTATGGGAGTGACATTTACTGGGTTCCAATCCTGTGGGACTATTCCATTTGCGAGTGATCGATTGAAGGTGATTGCGAGAGGTTAGATGACCACTTCAGTGTTTGCTTTGAGTATTCGTAGTTAAGCCATCTGGTCCGGTGGATTTGTAAGGGTTCTGGAGATTGAGTTCACTTTTCTCTCTTACCTCTTCCACTGTGAATATGTCTGTCAGGGTTTCTTGGTAATCTAAAGCTTGAGGATGGTGAATTTCAGTTATATCTTCTAGTGTGAACACTAAGGTGAAATAAGCATTTAGAATTCTGTCTTCACTTTTGATGTCCGTTTGGGTTGAGGTCGATCAATGGTCCAATGGTATCTCTTTTCAGTCACCTATGGTCGACATATTTGTAAAGGCGTTCAAAATCATTTTTTTCTCGGCACTGCAGGAGCGACTGTGTTCTAGGCTATGAGTTTTTGTGTGGTCTCCTTTGAATATTCTGTATGACTGTTGTCTGACATTTATTGGAAGTTTAATTTTTTCGATAATCGAAGAGGGTTTATGACTGATTAAAATCGCATTACCGAAACATGGCGTTCTGTTGCAGTCAAAATTTGCCTTTTAGTAACGCGGGATATTCATGAGCGGTTTTATTTCTCACCATTCTTTCAAGATCAAATCTGCGTTGTTCCTTTTTCATCAAGTCAAAGTTCGCCTTTGAGTAATCAATGAGGCTCTTACGTTGTGGCCTAGTATTAGGGCCATGAATTACAAGCCCGAAATCAATCATGTGATGATCTACTTTTTCAGGTAACCTCGATGCCGCATATTCGTAGGTCGGGAGTCGTGATGACCTGATCTAGGATATTATTCAGCCTCGTCGATTCAAAGGCATCTTTTTACAGAGAATTTGTATTAAGTAGATCGATCAGCATATTGCAGGGTGCTCGATTTTGCAGGGAGTTCCAGTCGATATTGAGGAGATTGAAACCTCTCGCAATTAACGTTTCGTTGGGAGTGTTTTGACATGTCGTCCATTTAGATCCAACCAAGTGTCTTTAAAGATTATGATGTCATGAGATAGCATGAGATAGCATGCATTTCCTGCATTTTTTGTAAGTTACAATGCACATTGCCAACTAACATTCTCAGATGTTCATTATTTTGGTAAGCTTGTTCACTTTACGTTTCTGTCTCAAGCTGAGACCGTGGCTGGGGCTGTCGCTGTGTTCATCAGATTCGTGTGGTTGGTTTTCATCATTTTCCTGTTCAATGTTTGATTCTGAAAATTACCAATCATTTTAATATCGTTGCCTTCTGGGTGGTTGATTTTCGTTGCTTTCGGTCACACAGTTTTACTCTGACGATTTTTCTTTAATGCGTGAAATCCTTTCATGCGTGAAATCTTGCTCTCCTAATGAGTTAATTGCCATGGCGGTGTGATGGTGCGATGGTTTGGTTTAGTCGAGTGGCTCCTTGTGGCTGTAATGGACTTCGTAACTATAAGAGCGCCTCTTGCACTGCCGGAGTTCTGTACTGAATGCCGTTCCCCTGGATGACTGCTGGGTTGTGTGCAGTATGTGACCGCGGGGCGTACGTATAACTACGAGTGTTTGTTTTTATTCTTTGAATTCTCCTGTGTTTTGCGTGTACTACTTCGTTTTTCAAATAAATATGCAAAAATTTTCTTCAGAGAGTATGAATTTTTCGTAGCATTAGCGCGGTAGTTAGCATTTTGCATTGCTCTTCCATTGTATTCATTTAAGTTTGTACGTGTCATTTTTATCAATCAGATCGCTGTCGTCCCTGGCTGCTCCGAGTCACCGCTCGGTTTGGAGAACTTAATGCCACCGCTTGAGGACGCGTCACTCGGTTTTACGAATGTCACTCCAGACGCACAACTTTCGATTATGCAAATATTGTTTGCTTTTGTTGACCTTGGTAGTGCATCAGTGGCACTTGCAGGAGCTTGCTTCATACCTGAGTTAGCAAGTAGACGCTAAAGTTAAGCATCTCCAACTTCACTGATCAATTTCGAAGAGGTCACCATTGGTTCAAGGGGTCAGGTGGGCACCGGGGATCAAGGGAACTAAGAGGCCAGGAGGGCGCAGGGGACAAAGGGTTCAAGGGGCCATGTGGGCACAAGGGACCAGGGAGCTAAGGAGTCAGGGAGGTTCAGGGGACAAAGGGTTCAAAGGGCCATGTGGGTACGAGGGTCCAAAGGAGCTAAGGAGTCAGGAGGGTGCGCTGAGTCAAAGGTCCAGTTGTGCTGTTTGGAACTTCGTGAGAGGGAAAGTAAAATTACAAAATTACATGAAAAGCGTCGAGCAAAAACAAAGCAGTTCAAAAAGATGATTAAAATTTTAATACCCTTCCTTGAAAACCGAATAGAGAAGTGTAGTTTTATCTGCCGTGCTCAGTCCGTTTTAAATTTTGACTAACTCAACATTCCTCCGCAAGTTCTGACAAGATCAACTGTTAAAAGCAAACGTAAGGAGATCCACAGCCTTGCGCTCTGGTCTTTCCCCGGAAAAATTTGCTGTAACAAATACTTTGTTGCATCGTGACGCAGTGACGTGAGTTGGCAAGTTCGAATGACATTTGCATTGTATGAGCGTTATAAAATACCTGAAAAAAATCCAAAAGTATTTTTAAATCAAATTCTCTACGACGCAAAGCAGCCCCCAACCCGCAACGATTCCCGCCAATGAGAGCTCATGTCAGCTTCAATCATCCCCCCTCGCCGAAAAATTTTGCCTTGACTCGTAATTCTGAAGAGAAAAACAGGAAGCAATTTCCTATTCACTTCAGTCTTAGAATAATAATTAATATCGTAGCCAGGATACGTCGGGAT
>VOMN01091731.1:0-18727 GCA_014899125.1 Orchestia grillus
GGACTACCGCCAGCCTGTGCAGGGGGGAGCTCGTTACGCGAGGGCCGCTCCCAAAAAATTAATATCGTGTTGAATCATTGTCATTTTATTGCACAATTTCAGATCTTGACATTATAAAGCTTCCCAAAACTTTTCGAAGCATACGTAATGTAAACAAACTACGATCAGCCCTAATCATTACCTTTCCAGATTTTGTTCTAAATGGATGCACAGTGAATACGGTGTCGAAAGTCAAAAAAGTACCTGAAGCTATTCGAAATCAAATAGTTGGACTTTGTAATGAAGGGTTACACTATAAGCAAATTGCTGAAAGTGTTACTGTTCTATACTTAATTATCGGAGCAATGGCAATAATTCGGAAGCATCGAGAGACTGGGGTAATCCGCAATCTGGCCAGAGTCGGAGCTCCTCGCAAGATCACGGACCGCTTTCGACGCTACATCCTGCCTATAAGGTGACGAATGAGCCCATAACAACCCGAACATACCTACAGAAAGAACTGGAGTTCCACGGAGTTTAGGTCAGTCGATAACAAGAGAATTGTAACGAAGTGGTCTCTATGCCTTCACTACACTTCATTCCTCAAAAAATGTGAAGAATCGTTTAACATTTGTCAATGACCATCTTGGAAAGGGAATTGCGTTTTAGGGACGGGTTGTAGAGTCAAATGAAAACAAAATTGAACTTTTCGGCTGAAACGATGCTCGTCATGTTTGGAAGAAACCCTGGACTGCGAATGATCCCGAGAACACCATCGCTTCCGTTAAGCAAGGAGGAGGCAACATCATGGTGTAAAAATGTTTTACTGTCCTTGGTGTGAGGGAGCTCCCCGTCCTTGATCGAAAAATGGATAGTTCCATCCACCGGCAGAAGCTGCTTCTCACCGCAAGAAAATTCTATGGCCGGCGCAACTGGATCTTTCAGCAAGACAATGCGCCACCATACGGTGAAATTAACACAAGAATGGTTCGCGAATAAGAAAATAAATGTTCTTCCGTGCCCTAGCCAATTGCCTGACCTCAATCCAGTAGCGAATATTTAAAACTGCAGTGCACAAAAAGAAACCAAAGAACCTTGCTGAATTCAGGATCATCTGCATGCACAAATGGAACAACGAACATACCACCAATGGAGTGTTAAAAGTAAGTTTCCCCTTACAATAATCGTATCTATTCTGTATTGCAAATACAGGTCACGCCATTAAATACGAAAAACTTGATTTTAGTATCAGCAAAATACTCTTGTTCTGTACATTTTTCTCTAAATGGATTTTCTGGTGGTCAATTAATTATGTTCTCTTTTATTTAAATATTCTGGTAAATATATGTTCTCGGAACTATCTGTACTCTTTACCCCGTACGAGAGCTCGAAATTTTCAAAATTCATCAAAAATAAAATTGTGAAAATACTTATAACCAGACACTGAAAATACTTATATCCCAATGTTCCTTGACATTTATATCCTAATTTTCCATGAATTCGGGCGCTCAGTTTCCTCGTACTGTCTAAAATTGAGCGCAGTTCACAGTAGAACTGCTCCGCTGCAATGTCTTTTTAACGGCTAAGTTTGTGATCACGAATATGTAAGCGAAAATATTTTTTCGTTTGAAGAACGATTTCTAATTTTAGTCAGCCGTTTCACCAAAACACTTAAAAGCCCTTAAAAAGAGAATTCAAAAAAGGAAGCATTAGAATCTAACAAATTATAACAATTCACTAAGGACCCCTGCCACTATGTAGAAAACTAGACTGACATGAATGGAAATGGATTATTAGGTTTTTCTGTCATTGCGGCAATTTTAAAATACTTCATAATAACTAGCAGATAATTTGATTGGAATTTTACACAAATTGTGAAAATTCAACTCAATAAAATTACTCCATATTCTTTATGTTGCACGAAATGTTTTCTAAGCGTCAAATAAATAAAAAATGAATTTGACGTCACCATCAATGCTTTCTATACTCACAAACACGCAGGTGAAATACCACTCCTAATTTACCATGCCGAGAAATGTAAGAGATGAATTCGAGCCAGATAGCACAAGTTAGCAATCAATAGCATACATGTATTAGAAGGGTATAGTACAGATTGGAGAAAATAGTCTCAATGGAAAAACAGAACTCTAACCGCAACAATGCGTCAATAGTTACACTTCCTAACATATCAATACTCCGTTAATGAAAAAGACCGAACGCCATTTCTCTTAGCGCAAAACTCGTGTACAGTGACCAAAAAACAGCTCCGTTCACTCAATAGAACAGAGAACACGATCATAAAAACAAACCACTCATTAAGAAAGCAGCAAAATTCCTCACCATGATCGAGGAAGCTAGACTCGGAGTGACGAGCTCGGTCGACACAGGGGCCACGGGAATGAAGGCCTTGAGAAATGGAGTAGCAGAGCCCTTCTGAGCATCGGCCAGCAGCAGCGGGATGCTGTACTGGCCACTCATGGAGGGGGACACCACCACAGGGTGGGACAGCGAACTCTGCTCTAGCTGGGCCACGGCACCCAGCGCCTCCACCACCGACGGCACAAACTCGGCTGATGGGGTCACCTGGCCTTTACTTTTGCCATACCCTGCGCAGAATTGGACTGCCTTAATTGTTGTTTTTCCCTGATTTTGTCTTAAAGACCAAATGAAAGAAAAATAAGGAAACGAACAGAGGGTTTCCTGTCAATTATCACATTTGAAAACCGCTAGTCCCAGAGTAACTTGTTCAAATAGAAAATGCACCATTAGGCATAGTTGATAGGACAGTCTCCTGATGTATCTGGCTTATTAGAAATAGGAAACATTACAATAGCTGTTCAGTTTTGTGAACTGGATTTAAAATGAAAATATTGATAGAGACGGGAAGTCTCCTAGATTTAAAGTTTCCCGCGCATAGGCAACACAAAGAGAGGACTGTTCAATCTGTTCAAAAGTGTTACCGTTGCATTTCCTAGAGATTATTGGGACATGACCAGGGACAAGATTACTGGGACAAGATTACTGGGAGAAGATTACTGGGAGAAGAGCAGGGACAAGAACAGAGACAAGATTACTGGAATATGATTATTGGGACGAGGTTACTAAAAAAATATACTGGAACATGATTTAAGGCATTTCGATTACATTTCCTTACACACCCTGGCACATAACTATTGGGGCATCCAAACTATACTACTTGAGCTTATGTTTAGCAACAGCAAATTTGAATAAAAAATCAATCATGATAGGTTACCATTCATTTGCTAAACCCATCATTCAAAGTCATACTTCTGTAGGGCAGGCCAAGTGACACTCGAAAACTCTTCAGTGTGTGGAAAAAACATTAACGTATCCACAGGAACAAAGGGAAATACTTTGGTCCCTGCCCTCATAACTTGAGGTCTGATTAAAATTTGCTCAGTCCCTTAAGAGATAAAGTCAGAGTAAATATTGCTCCAACATCAGTCATGGAGAAGTTCTGTATATTTGTCATGTGTTTCTGAACATTAAGTGCAGTTAGATTGAGAAACTGCTTCCAGCAACATGACCAGTGCTTGCTCAAACCAAGATCCACTGATGGAATTGTGCGGCTGTACACTCGGTCACAGCATTGTTAGGTAGATACAAATGTGCCTGGATACACAACCCACTCATACACCCTCGTTCCCCACACATCCGCTGACCAGGGATGTCGATGGCCACAGTGGTGTAGCCGAGGGCAGCCAAAAGAGGCAGGGTGCCCAATTCGCGCCAGTTCTGCGATGAGAATGCAGCGCCGTGCAGCAGCAAGATAGACTTTTTTTCCTCGCTAGGCACATCAGGGACACAGCCCTGGTAAAACACCTTCACTCCCTGTGACAATGAAATGATGATCATTAGATGCAAAGTGACCTTATACCTTTGCCCTAACCTTTACCCTGGAACATTAACTTTTAATTCAAGTCATATCACCACAAACTAGGGTTGAAAGGTCAGTCAAGGTGTGAATTTACTCTCCAAATACTTTACATACTACAAATACAATGGTAAATACAAATCCTACAATGGTTAGCATTCTAGAGTTAACAAATTATCCTGAAAAGGTTGGCAGTGCATTCACACGGTTTGTGTGATCAACAGTGACCCTGTGAATGCAACAGCCACGGTCAAAAGGATTCTCAGGATAATTTGTAAAAAGGTCAAAGCACAGCAGACTGCATTGCTTTCAATAAACTAGGAATAATTTATCCATGAACAATCACTTTCCATGGTACATCTCAGAAAAATACTAGCGTACATAACAAAAAGCTTTCAACATTTTTGAAATGCATATTGTGCCTGAAGTACAATGAAAGACATGAAAAACAACGATTTTCAAGAGAAAGTTACCTCTAAGGAATGAGAAATATTTAAAAGCATGAACTTGATGCAATTAATTTTGCAATGGTATTGAACAATTAACATTGGATTAAAAAAAAATTTTTGTGCACTAGCTACATTTTGCTTGTAACAGCTACCAGGTATCACCTCTGGTAACCTCACTGTCTGACACTCTACCTACTGGCTCACTCCAGGGTGTGTGCATGAACATACGCAGTATAGCAATTTATCAAACTAATGCGTTGATTCAATGGCTAAGGTATTAAAAAATTAGAGGAACATTAAAAAAAATCGGAAATATAGGAGACAACTTTTTCTAGATGTATAAAAACTGTACAGTATAAGGATGGATATAAAAAACAAGTAAAATTCTGCTAAGGATACTTAATTATCAACTTGCTAACTGTACTCACCTGTGACAGTTCAACAAAACCAGTGAAGATGGGTATAGCTTTGGCCCGGTTTGTTATGGACAAGGGAATCTCTCCAGCCATTAAGTCGTCAGTCTGCATGTCCACGGCACGGGAAAATTTGTGTCGTGTTACCTTCTACAGGAAAGATCGATGAATTTTACAATTTAGTTTATTTCAACACGGATGGAAAAATTTGCTCAGGACAGCATTACCAACATGTTCAACATTTGATTATTCACATCTTTCATTAACAGTACACATGAGAATTCAGAAGGGCTTAATCTTCCCTTCGTATACAGGTAAGTAGGTGCATGCTAAAATGCATGCAGCAAAGTGAAACAAGGGACTACCTACCTATTATGAATTATATAACAATTATACCCATCTATATCAATTATAGCTTACATAAGCCACATTGAACTTCTCCACTTATTCCATATAAAAGCATTATTATTGATTCTAATGCATTTGACATACAGTACCTATCTCATTGGGTTGTCAGTGCCTCATAACTACTGATGTGTGAGAGATGTGGGGATTGCGTGACTCAAGCTTTCTTTTCCAAGAGAAGCACTCTCAGGGTGTTGCTTCACCA
This sequence comes from Orchestia grillus, assembly GCA_014899125.1. Classification (NCBI taxonomy): domain Eukaryota; kingdom Metazoa; phylum Arthropoda; class Malacostraca; order Amphipoda; family Talitridae; genus Orchestia; species Orchestia grillus. The sequence goes on from VOMN01091731.1 coordinate 5,347, forward strand.
CTTGAGCAAAAGTCGAGGGGCTCACATTTATACATCTAATGAATCTAAGGAAGGAAGGCTGCTTGCTCATTGGAGATAAAAAAGCCTGCAATTAACTCTTGATAGTAATTTTTGGAGTTTATGGGCTCATTTTTTCTAACATATTGCTATGAACAAAGAATATATCAGGCTCAAATTACACCCTAAGCACTTCATGGGGCTGCAAAAATCTGTTAGTTGTCCTGTACAAAAATTAAACCCTTACTTCAAAGCTGTGAGTGGAATGCAGCACCAGAGTATCATGCCACCCCAAAACAGGAGACTTAAAACCTCCAAGTCTTCATAAGAGAATCATTCATTAAAAGCAAAGAAAAATTTCTACTTTCTTATTAGAAATTATTACTTGTTTAGCATTTAATGACCACCAAGCATCATAGATGAACTATCCTATGTTCTCTAAGGTAGCTTTAAATGAGAAGAACCCAGGATCTGTCCCTGAAGTGCAACTCAAGAAGTGCCTCCCTGGGTTAAGAAAGCATAAATCAAACATTCTTCATGCATGCAAGTCTTGTCAGTAATTATAAGCTCTCTGAAAAACCAATCTGCTTTGCTGTATGTCAGCCTCATTGGAATTGACTTTATTTCCATTCAAACATAAGTAACTTCTATTTGCTACAGAGGGCACAATACAGCACAGAGAGCCCACTAGCTGTCCATGTCACTTAGTTTTTAAATCACCACAGCTGAGTTCACTAATAACTTATTTTTAAATTTAATAAAAAAATGCTAACATAATACAGTATTTAGGAAAAATACACAAGTACATTACAGATATTTCTAGGGCTGTGATGAATAAGATAAAAAATACCAAAGAAAGACAACTGTTCCATTCCCCAACAGTAATTTTTATGCAAAACTTAACATATTTAATAAGGAATTGACATATAAACTTAAGTAACATACATAAAATATACTCACAGAGTGTGACATAGTGCTAAAACACAGGACTGTTCCACCTAAAGCTGCCTTCTAATTGTCAGGGATCTTAAATTTCCCTGCATTGGCTTGCTGGGGCTCTAATTATAATATATATTTCTAGTCCCCTAAATCTATAATTTGAGTATTTTTGACTATTTACAATGGCTTGCATGTTGCTATTAACAATTTTTAATTAGTTAGTTTAAAGCTCTCCAGTCATATAGAATGTAATTTGAAGAGAACAAAAAAAAGGGACCATTTAGCATAGCCTTTAAAAAATTTGGAATCCATGCACAGGTGTGTTTCTACACAAGATTCTCTGTGCATAAAAACAGCAAGGTAAGAAAAAAGAAGGATAAGAAAATATAAAGAATGATTTGCATAGGCATGGAAATGGATAGAAGCAAAGTGGGCACACAAGATAGAAGTCCAAAAAACTTAGCTAAAACTGAAATAACAGTGCTTTCCTGAAGATGCCATTTCCTATAGTATAGAATAAGCAAACCAAACTAACCTAACCGTAGTACTTATGACCTATCTTATGCCTATGCACTACACAGATCCAGCTTCAAGTCATCAACTACATTACAAAATAACATCTTTATGGTTAATATTTACTTTACAGTAGCCAACTACACAGAACATCCTATTCATCATACAGCCTTCACTTTAGTGTCATTAGATAGGATTTCTCTTCCTCAGGGTCATAAAGCTATTTTCAAGAGGTTTATAAGATAAAATGATGAAAAATTTGTTCATACTGTACAACCTGTCTTCCACTCCTGTGCTTTCCCCCAGTTATTTTAGGATCGCATTAGGGATATGATAGGGTTACACCAGGCTTATGCTAGGGTTACACTAGGATCACATTAGGGTCATGTTACATTAAAAAATGTTAGTGTAGATAAAATTAGGAAAAATTTGTTTCATTCATTGGACATAACTCAACGTGATAAGATGCAAAAATGTGGCTCAAATTTCTTTAGATTATGAAATTTTTATACATCCATACAGGAATGGATTGTATATTTTTCAATATAGCCTTCTCTACGCATCAATTTTTTTTTAGATTTCAAGTAATGATAAAAAGGCTCTGTACAGTTGGCTGCAGGGAAGTACACATTTTTCATCTTCATCAATAGTTAATACCCTGATTTAGTAAATCAACAATACAATATATGCAAAAAAAGTACCTAAATATTTACAAATTTAAACAAAAGAAAAACTTCATTTGTACTATCCTAGCACATATGACATGAATGTAATCGCTTCACTGTTTACAAATTTAAAATAAGAGAAGCTCCATTTGCACAACCCAACAAACATGGCCTCAATGTAATTACTTAAACAGAGGGCCAGTGTTAACTGCCTACAGTAAACACTTGAAAAAAAAAACATTATTTTTATTGTACAAATGTTATCACATTTATCGAATGGATGCTTTACATTTAAAACTATTTGTACTTTTTACCTAAGTTGTAAACATACCTCGTCGGCTTTTAACGCAGAGTACGAGGATGCAGCTTTCAACGGATTGTTGCTTTGAAAAGATATGAACACCAATCCTAAGGCAACAAGAGCGATACCGACTAGTGCAAGTCTACCAAAAATTTGACGAGTCATGTTCATTAGATACAGATTTATCTCAGCGATGCTCAAGAAAACGTAAATGCCACGTCGACTTTGTTTATATTTGTAAATACGACTACCGTGACTTGTAAACACAGCTGACCTTGGTTTTACACCGGCATCTATGTGAGTTCACGTTTAACTTAGTGGTTGCAATATATTGAAAGAAATGAACAATATAGCAAATTGTTTAGCTACTGAGAGTTAGGGAGTTTTTTGCGTAAACGCAGCTGACCTTGGTTTTACACCAGCATAAGTGTGAGTTCACGTTTAACTTAGTCATAGCAATATATTGAGCGTAATTAAGAAAATAATAAATTTATATATCTACTAAAAGTAAGGAAGTTTTGAGTTTTTTTAGCTAGAACCCCTCAACGATCCTAAATATGACTTGAAATTATATGCCGATTACAATTCGCTGTATGATCAAGTTGGTTTTAGGCACAACTGTAACAAAATGTGCAGAAAGGGAAAATCATACACTTTAGATATGAACAGAAGCAGAGTTTTAGACAATTTATTAACTTTGAAATGATTTTTAATACAATCAGTGGCTGCGACTCTCTATATTTGAGACCGTCAATGTATCTGAACTCGGTGGAAGTTCTGTTCAGATCCCGGGCTTCAGGCTATTAGTTACACTTCAAGTTAATGAATAAGTAATTTAATACATACTATAAACCTTATGAAATTACAGTATTAATTCTTCATCTTTCTTGTTGGATTTTTTCATCATTCGACGGAAAATACATTTGCAAACTTTGCAACACTTGCAGCTTCTTCTTTTTTATTGTTTTTGCCAGTGAGGTGCAGTATTGCTAGTTTCGATAAATATCTTTGGCTCATCCAACCTATTTAAAAATTTATTAATAAAACCTACTCATCCTGCATTTCAAAGATGATACGTTTTCCCAGCTACTTACTAGGTATCCAACGTAGACGGCCGTCTGCACCAGTGTGGCCTAAATACTCGAAACTATCATCGCGAGTAATAAAATTTCATCTTATTCACGGTCGGTAAGATAAGAGTGAACGTTGAAGTTATGTTATGAAAGCTATTTCGGAAATCAAGATCACGAATCGAGAAACATTTCGAAATCTTGACAAGGCTTTGAAAATTGCTGTCCTTCCAATCCAGCACACGCTGAAACTCAAAAGTTTCTCGAGTTCATGGAATTTTACATAAACTTTTTATACAAAATACCAAAATGTATAAGCTTCGCTCAACCCAGCCTCAGACTTTCAACTGGTCGTATAGTTTTTACGGAATCTCTTAATAAAATCGCATATCTAGATCTAATCCCTCGTCTTAAATGACCAATCCGAGTGCGATATCTTCTTCCTGAAAGGTTTGTAAAGGTGCTGTGCAATGAGTCGATAACAATGAATCTGAAGCCATTTAATCAACAAGGACTTTTGCCAGGGACAAGAATCAGCATAAGAATTTCGCTAGACCAACTAGGTGCATTCTTCTACTTTGAATACACAACGGCCCGCTTTCGCATTCGACCAAGTAAGTCACACTTTTGTGAGCTTCTCGGTTCATCTAAATCTATCGTTTACAGAGAGCAGTTACTTTGTTTTGAAGAAATTCAATTTATTTAGCCTGAACAAAATGTACGCTGGTGCCCGACGCTGTCCCATTATTCACATTAGTGAGTATTTGTAAAACCGTCACCAAATATCTGAAATTATGTAACACCAGCGTACAAAGGTATTACAGCTTGACTGACAACTAATTTGACAAGTCAAGTGCAATAATTTCTGTTGTGTGCACATCGATTTTTAAATTACAAAACACGCATCACAAGATTGCGAGCAGCAGAATGACACTAGATAAGGCGGAATACACTGATGAGAAAAACATTTACTGATAAGAGATTGGACGATAGACCGCACAACCGCCATCTCAGCAGTCGCGGTCCAACACTCCAGTTCTTAATGTACATCACAAAAAACACGGGCCCGCGACTCCTACTCACCGTAGCGGAAACACTAATTCTTACGCCTAAGTATCTTACCTTAAAGAAGCTGAAAAGCTCTCGGTATTATTACATCATAAATAAGTTAAAAGGAGCGAAGACATTTTTCTCGTAGAAGTGCATATGTACATTTATACATATTCTCTGTTCGTTAAGAAGTAGGTGCGATCGGTCGTCAGAGGTGCCCTTATTTACCACGACGCCTCAGCTCCAACGAGATGACACCAAGACAAACACAATTGGCTACACTCGTGTAGAACACTGCGGGAGTTAAGACTTTCCTAGATATACTGCGTAAGAAAATGAAGGCGAATGAAATTTTCAACTTGGAATAGCTACAGAGTATTTTCAACCTGCATAAACTTGGCTCGTGACCACCAGAAAAATACTTCTTTCAAGTGTGCTACGCCAACTAGGCATCGTACCTCTCTGCTGAGTGCGGACCTTAGTAGGTACTGGGGAAACTCAAAACAATCCAGTCCACCACACAGCTACATCTGGTGCAAAATGGAGAGCAAAATCAACCATGCTACTTAATTGCATATGTAAACAAAACTGGACAAAATTTCTCAGCAAAAGACGGTTAATTCACAAGTATTTCGATTTTAATCGAGTGAAACAAAGGCATACATGGCAATGAACTCAAAATTTCACCACAGTAGTAGCCAAATAATGAAATACTTGTATCGCTATGACCAAAATTACAGCAGACCGAAAATCACATCAAAAACTCGAGTCCGATAATGCTAACACGAGACTCGAGTAACGAAGCCTTCCCAAGACAATACAATAAAATTCTCAATGGAATCCACCAGCTTTCTGATCGCTCTGCCTTCATCTGCTCGAATAAAGTGCGAGCTCACCTGAATGCAGTGACAACAACGCACATGAGAAAGAATGAATGAGCTGTGGATAACCGGACGCATTCACGGACGCACCCGCTTAATGTAGGAACAATTGATGCAGATAAGCATCAGGAATTTATGCTTATCAGTATCGCGCGTCCGAATTCCTTACCAGTGCATCAACATAACTCGCTCTATAATTTATATATTCAAAAACAATACTGAATTTGAGGAGATTACAACTCTCGTAGCATAGGCAGAACAAAGCGATGCGAGACGATCGGTCCTTTTATACCGCCGCTCTTGGTTCACTCGTTTTATGTCATTTAGACGTTAAATTAGAAATTACTTATAACAAGGCTTCAATGACCATAAGCTGACGCTTTCAAATATGCGACTTGATACAGCACAGCTTTTCCGCCTCAATTGAAAACCATGCGAAGAATATTGGAAAATTACAACTATAACCTAGCCTAAGATTTAAAATAAGATCAAATACCACAGGCGGTCTCGAGGGGTCCTGGTGCACAAATCGAAACGGGCGATAAGACTTTTAATCTCTTAATTAACGCCGAGCCGAACACGGTCGCAAGTGAGCTATAAATAGCACCCTCTATCACATAACATCAATCCATCACAGAAATATTTCCTCATTCCAAATGATGAGTAGCAAAGTTACTACAGGAACTTCATCGTAGAAATTACAATACAGGACCACTCAGTATGTCCTCCATCAACTCAGTGACGTCACTCTCTTATTCGTATACAAATTTTTAGAACTGTGCAGGTTATAAGATCAAATTCATGATTTAATTTCGTAGTACATTGTATATCGTTACTAATACTTATATTTTATTAATCTTATTATCATTGACGAGCAGAATCGCATTTCAGAGCTTGACAATACATTTTTTTTAAATAACTTACATTATTCACTATTTGTGGCCGCTTTTACAGTCCCAACATCTCCACCAAATACACACACTGAAATCCCAAAGCAGCAAATACTCATGGATCCCAACCTACACCAGGCGGAAAATTTCCCCCATAAACGTCAAGTCAGACAGCGCCTCAACACTTTGACAGGCACTGAGCGCCTCAGAAGGTGCAAGTCTAACTGTCCCAACCTGTACCGAGTACCACTACTCATACACCCATTGTGCGCCACATTTAGTACACGGCTAACTGTCCCACTCTGTATCGTGTAACACTTCTTATCGTGAGCCACTGACACGTGCATCGTGTAACACTACAGGCACACGCAGAGGCACCACTGGTACTGAGGGCTGAGTGGGGGCCGACACGATGAAGGCAGAGCGTTGTCAGGTAAAATGACCTCACTAAAAAATTCAGGTGCACGTAATTGTCGCGCTTTATTATCATCACAGAGGAAGTGAGTAACACCCTCACAAAAGAGCGGCACCACAGAGGTGGCGAGCTCGGAAGCGTTTCTGTGCTCAGTTATAACGAGCAAATAAAATAGTCGTCAGGTTCGATTTTCCAAAAGATAATGTGAAATAAAAATAGAAGGCTGCAAACAGGACACTATTCACAATAAAGGCGATATCAGCTACTACTTCTACTACTACCATAACGAGGAACAAAATGCTAAGAAACTAAATAAAACAATACACCATAAACAACAAAGGTAAACCGACGTTGCCATCGTGCAATGAGTAATTCGGAATCTGTTGAGAATGTGTGTTTTCCGTAGCGCACTCACGCCTCCAGACACCCTCGTCAGCAGCTCTGGAATCCTTGCCATCCAAGGAGCTCCCTCTCTCGATGAGCTTACGAACCAAACGAACCAATCATACACCAGCACCACTCAGACCCTCATCACTCACAGAAGACGCTAACCTAACGTACCTGCACACCCATTTTATGAGAGCACAGGGCATCTAAATATTCACAGAGACTACAGAGGTAAACTCCGTACTACGAGTGCACATATTGAGACGCAAACAAGCAATGAGGAGACAACACGGAAACATAATGAAAACCTGCTGACAAGAGGGACAGATCTAGCTACTACAAGATATACTGTATTATGTACAAAATTTCCCACACTACAAAATGTCCAAGTAATAACATTCAACGGTCAGCGGAAATCACAAGCAAACTAATAGATTCAGAATAACATTTGAAAAGTAGTGGCGTCATCATGTAAACAGAGTTCGAATATCCAACTCTCCCCAAATTAGTGACTATTCACAACACAAAGTTAGACATCTACGAAAAACTACTCGAGATAATAGCAGAAATAAACACAAACTCATCATCTGGACTCATTGTTTCCGACCAGATGTTGCAGTTCTCTCAAGGAGCTCTCTCTTGATGATATTTTCAGCACAACGCATCTCGTCCGCACTACAAGAAGCTCTAGCCGAGGCTGCTCTCTTCAGTCCACCTTTATCGCCGCGGCATCAACAATATTGGCCGCTCAAACTCAGGTATAGCAAGGGTAGCCAAAATTAGAAGTGCTCCGTTGGAGTGAACGTTGTTCTGGAAAAGTGCTGCCACTGGAGACGCTCTTCATCATCTGAGACTTTTCGAGGAAGGAGCTACTCCAAAGTGACGATTTCAGCACCATCGGTGGCCTGCAATACGTACATAAGAGGCATGAACGACGAAGGCAGCAAAGTTGAGAACATAATACAAACGTAAACATTGGGTTATTGTGATAACGTAAATAGACTGAGAATGTTTTCTTTCTATGTACACTACCCGCCACGAACGCGGGACACTTTTTAAATTTTGAGATTTTTCGAATACTGGGAGCAAGTTTTCGGTGAAACTTTTATACATAATAGTTAAGGCTCCTAATAATATGATGTGTAAATTCCATTCGTTTCTAATGAGTTGGAAAAAGATACGAGTAAATCAATTTTAAGAATGAAAAATAAATGGCCAAAAAATGTGGGCCAAAAAAGCAAAATACGGTTATGTAGAGTGTATATGTACACATGTTGCAGCTCATCTTATCTTTCTGAGTGGTGACAATAAAGAACAAGTTTCAAAATTCAAGTTCATTAATATTGTACCATCTTACATCTTGTAAGAGTAAGTCTCACAAAATGGATACGGCCGAAACGATTATCAAGCTGTACATTGACATGGAACACCTATCGTCACTTGATTAAGTCGGGAAACCGAGAAAAACATACCCCCCATGAAGACAGAATACTAGAAGACTGTCTCTAAACAATAGATTCAAATCGAAAAAGAACCAAAAGCTAAGACTGGCTTTTGCCAATACACACGTCTTGTGGAGCCACAATCCGGGTCAAACGATTTTTTTTTTCAACGATGAAAGAAAATTGAATTTATTTGGCTCTGATAGGAGAACATTTGTAAGAAGACGTAACGGTGAAAAATTAACCAGCAAATGCCCCGAAAAAACTTATGTACGGCGGTGGCGGCGTCGTGGTGCTTGGGATGTTTTTCAGTCTAGGAACGGTACCTCTTATCCACTTGAATGCAAGAGTAAATGCAGAAAACTGAAGAACATACTTCAAGATCACGTCATTCCACTAATTCAAAGCGCAAAGTGTGCAAATCCCATTTTCATGCAAGATAATGCTCCACGCCATAAGGCTGTCGTCTGTCATGGAATAACCTAAGAGAGCAAAATTTTGAAGTTAAGGATTGGCCGCCCAAGATTCCAAACCTGAATCAGGTTGAGAACCTTTGGAACACTTTGGAGACGCGTGTAATGGCTAGGAATCCAACAAACACCGAAGATTTGGGGCTCAAACTTCAAGAGGAATGGGGAAAAATTACTCCAGCAGGATGTCCTTAGCTCATAGTATCTTACAGCAGAAGGTTTGAAGCTGTGATAAAGAATAGGGGTCTATTCACTAGATATTAAATTGATTGGTGTTGCTTATTTAATCTTCAAACGTTATGATGCATTCAAGCAAATTTTTTGCGTTTTGTTCCACACTTCTAGCCATTTTTTATTATCACAATTGATTTGCTCATATCTTTTTTTTTCAACCTATTCGAAACAAATTAAATTCATACACCTGATATAAGTAGCCTGAACCATTGTGTGTAAAATTTTCAGCAAAAAATTACTCCCGGTACTCAAAAAATCTCAAAATTTAGAAAGCGTAATACATTTCAGCTGGCAGAGTAGACAATACTGTTGATAATATACGTGACGTATCTCTGTTCACTGACTCAGACCCACACTTCGGTGGTATGGACAATTTCATGAGGTTTGAGTACTGTAGTTCCAGTAAAACAACGCTGATTGTCTAAATCGCTGACCCTAAAACACAAGCCCTCGAAAACACACCACACATGCCCGCGAAACTGACCTTCTTCTGCATCTTGTGTGCCTTGCGAGCGAGTTGCGCGGCTTGGATCATCTGCGTTTTGGACGAGCCGCCGTCTCGGCTGGTGGAGGCCACAGCTCCCCCCATGTGCGGCCCCATCGACGGCGTCACCATGTTAGACGACCTGCACACACAGAAGCGCATAAATGTGTAATACAAGAATTACCGTATCAAGCATCAGCAAGAATTTAGGACCCGAAGCGTACACACATACACGTTCATATCAGCATCATGTTGGCCTGGAGACGCCCTTTGACCTGAGATTTACTTCTCACGCAAACTGAACATCTGCTAAGACAAGCCAGTTACACGGAGCACCCACCTCTGCATCATGTGGGCCTGGATGACTTTGGAGCGGTCGATGTACTGCTCGGCCTTGCTGCCGTGAGTCACCGCCTTGTTCATGGAGGCACCAGCGGGCCCTGAGCGGCCGCTCATCACAGGTGATCCGTACGCTATGCCTGCAGCCACCTGCACAGTATCATTTTCCTTAACTTTTTCGCACGATAGAAGCCCGGATGGGCCGAAAGTGATACATTTCGAAATTTCAACGCAAAATAATATGCTGTAGTGAAATTATATTTACATGCTTTAAGAGCTTGTGTTCGCATGCTAATCCATTTATAAGCAGGAAAACAAGTTATTTGACGATATAAGAATTTTATATTACTGTCTTTCTAGTATCTCGTTTAAATTACACCCGTGAACCATCCACTAAAAGTTTAATGAAACTCCAATATTTTACCATAAATCCTTTTCAAGTTAATTCAAATGTCCCTCCATGTACAATTAATTCCTGTTCACGTTCAGGTAAAAGTGGATGTATTAGATGCGGCAGAATTGATAGACACGTCATAGACGGCATGTTTACTTTCACTTCACCACTATGGTCCATGCCGTAGCTAGTAGTAGAGGTGGTGGCGGTAGAATAAATAGCAGCGCTTCAATGGCTCGGACTACGTCGCACCGAAAGAGAAACGACCATTTGTTAGTACGGAGTGTAGAGAACGGGGTATCTATGCAATAGCTGTGTTCCCACACAGGATCTTCTGCGCATGAAACAGCATGTTAAGAATGAAGAGGAAGAAAAGACAAAGAAGAGATGGCGAAGACTGAAAATTGAAGGAAGCAAAGTAAGCAAGTAAGATAAAACTTCCGAAGCCCTATCTATTGATGACGTAACTTAACAGTGCACCTCTGGGGACGCCAGTCCCCAAAGCACAGGATAGACAAACCTAACTAACCTAACCCTATAGCCTTATGCCCAATGAGGACCACTGTGCCCCAACTAAGACAAGTATCAATACTGAAAAACTGTAAAAGGGAACACAGCTAAAACGGCATTCAAATCTATAACAAAAAACAAAACATTCAGTGATACAAACAAAGAGAAGCAGTGGGATCCTAGAGAGTTACAGTTGTTTCATAGGAGCATCTCGCCGATACAGACGTAAGAGCAGCAGGAGCAGCAAGACTGACCAGCTGTGAGTTGGTGGGGGCTTTGCTAGGCTGCATTTGGTTGATGACGAGGTTCTCCCGCTTGACGTTGTCTTCGAGCACAGCCAGCTGGCTCTCCAGCAGGGGGAGGATGTCGTCCTGGTTGCCGTAGGGCATCTGGGCGCGCACCTCCGGGGCCAGCAGTGGGTTCTTTAACTGCACACAATACAGCCAAATAATTCACTCGAAAACAGCATGGAAAATTTAGGGATTAAGGACCTCCGGGGTCAAAAGGGATTACTTCAACAGCATACAACAAAGCCATATAATTTCCTCGAGAATAGCGTATAAAATTATAGAGTATTTGACTTATGAAACTTAGTTTGAGATGTTTATTTTCTCCGAGTGTATGTGTGAAGAAGTGCACAGGTTATGACAGGTAGAAGCTTCACCTTGTGAAATAATCCTTTTCTAAACCATTTCCTTCCTAATCTTGCACAGAAACAATACGCAGTACAAATCGAAATAAATTACGTTCAATTTCGAGTAACAAAAACTATGCCCTGCGAGAGCTGCAAAACCTTAAAAATCTGAGACCAATAAGATGTAATATCGATTGCTGTACTGTGCATTGCTGATGAAATAAACAAGAGGCTCAAATGCAAGACTCGAGGTCACAACTGACCGAGCCACACAGCTTGTGTGATGAGGCAATCTAAATTTACCTTCTTCAGTTGTTTAAAATACACCCTAATTGCACACAGCCAGAACATAACAGAAACGTACACAGCACAAACGCACACAGCCAAAACACAGCACAAACGCACACAGCCAAAACACAGCACAACGCACACAGCCAAAACACAGCACAACGCACACAGCCAGAACACAACACAAACACACACAACAACAACACCACACAACTCCGGCAGAGACACACAGGCACACATGGGGGAGAAGAGAGCCATCAGGGCAGCCCCCACGCGCTGCGGACACCGCAGCCACTCACACTGTACACGTAGGTCCTGACTCGCTGGTAGTGATTCAAGTGTATCTTCTGGATCTGTCTGGTGGCCATCACCACGTTCTCCTGCAGCTGGTTCGGAGTCAGGTTCGGGTTCTGCACCGTTCGTTGGAAAAGAAGACATTAATAAAAGTAAAACGAAAACACCTGGATTAATGAAATTAATCGAAATGAAGCTTTTGGCCGAAAGTAAATAACATCATTCACGTACAGAGGAGTGGCCGTAAAAAAAGCCTAAATTTTTGCCGCTTTTATGATCCGAACTCGAAAGCAAATGCGGCGCCAACGACAGCTCCTGCTTGTCAAGAGCAGCTGCGATGCGCGTCGTCTTCTCCTATCGGCTTCATGAGCCTTTCTCTTTTCATTTTAACTACTTTCATTGAACTGAAGAACATCTTGACAAGAATTTATTTTGACACTCGAGTGTAAAAAAATACGCAATTCTACAACACACTCCACACGACGAATGCTAAAACCCAACTGAGGGGAGATGTTCTTCACTGGCTATCAGCGCGGACAAAACACGTGCATTACTCGTATGGTTTGAGGTACACGCGTGTGTTTGATGCGTACCATATACGATAAAAACCCAATGGAGTACCAGAAGAGTGAGGGCTTCACTGAGTGATCACCTCTTTAGCACACTACAAAGAACATGCAGCTGCACATCGAGCTTATAAAGTCATAATTTGACACACATCAAACTACGGACGGAAGCGGAGAATCTAATTTATCTGTTTAACCAAACGACGAAGCTTTGGACGGAAACGACGTGAGAAAAGCACATGTGCTGACCTGGGCATAGATGCTCTGGATGACTTGGTTGATGTCGAAGGGCGGGATAGAGGTCGGGAAGGGCATGTTGCTGTTGCCGTAGTTGATCACAGGTCGGTTGTTGAACTGGGGCACTGCAGTGACAACAGATTTACGCTACACTCACATCCATAGGGTAAGGTGTAGCCACACCATGTTTAGTAATACTCGGGGACACTAACCCTCATTTTTCTCTCTGCGCAGTCTGTCCACCACCTCATAATTCAACGAACAAACATGTCATCCTATCTAAAACGTAAGCTATCACTTTTGCTACCTGGATGTTATCTGGTCAATAAAAGTCCACATAAATATTCCTAGTTAATTCCAAACCCTAGATTGTTACTCAAA
>VOMN01091739.1:0-21961 GCA_014899125.1 Orchestia grillus
CATAGGATGCTCCAGCAGAGGAGTTCCCCTGTGTTACCTGGACCCTGTAGAGGTGAGGGAGCCAGAGCTTGTGCACGCTCCAGGAGGACAGCAGCAACGAGGGGCTGCACTTGAACGCCTCCTGCCACAGGCGCTGCCCCAGAGAGCTCGCCTCGCACACCAGGAACCGCGGCTCTGGCACGCTACGCCCTTGGAAGCTCTCGAACGCCACCCTCAGGCACTGCACAAAACCTTGTAATTGCATTCGGAAAATTGAAGAAATTTTTCTTCCCACATTATGCTCCCGTTTTTCGATTAATATTCACCCGAACATTATTTTTTATTTTTGTCGACGTAGCTTATTTAGGGATCAGCAGGTGATATGTTCAAAATTTTCCTTGTTTCGTTGCCTTGAAAACGCATGCTGCTTAAGCGTGCGAAAGCTTGGGTTAATAAATGAAAAACCCAATCGCTGTCCTTACAGCATGGATCCTGGGCGTCCCCTATTCTGACAAATTAAATCCTTGTAAGTTATTGGGTGTGGAAGGCACGAGTCATCCCGAGTGAAAAAACAAATCCATATTAGTATTAGTAATGATGGTGTAGATTGCAGCGCTCGGATTATGGCGCACCGAACAGGAAGGGACCATTTAACATGGACAGAAGAAAATGAGGAAACTATGTACAAGCTGCGTTCCCAAACAGAATCTCCTGCGCACAGAAAAAGCATATGAAAAATGAAGAGGTAGAAAAGACAAAGAAAAGGTAGCGAAGAGGGCTTGAAAATTGAAGTAAAGTAAGCACGAATGACATGCCCCGAAGGCCTACCTATGGCTGAGGTAACCTAACAGTGTCCTTCTGGGGTCGCCAGTCCCCGTATCATACGACGGACAAACCTAAGTAACCTAACCCTATTGCCTGTCCCAAGCCACCTGACGAGCCTCGAGTTCAGTAGCTCAATCTATAATCCAAGGAGCTCTGGGCACCTATAAGCCAAGGAGCTCTTGGGCACCTATAAGCCAAGGAGCCCTTGGGCACCTATAATCCAAGGAGCCCTTCGGCACCTATAATCCGAAGAGCCCTTGGGCACCTATAATCCAAGGAGCCCTTGGGCACCTATAATCCAAGAAGCCCTTGGGCACCTATAATCCAAGGAGCCCTTGGCGCACCTATAATCCGAGGAGCCCTTGGGCATCTACAACCGTTAGTGACCAAGGGCTCTTTGGAGAAGCTTGTAACCAATCTCCTCATACACAACCGGAAACAAACTAAAAGAAAATCCATTCCAAATTATGTTAACGTACAACATATTAGGTTTTAAATGCCTCATAATTATCGTCAGGATCCCTGCGTGCTGTCGGAAATGTGAGATTTGATCATCATTCCCCCAAGAGAAGCACTCCCAGACCACGTGAAGATTAGCAATAGCTAAAGCCCGGAATGGAACCCGAGACCCTCTCAATAGCAGGCAATCGGAGGCAGTAAAAGTTAAAAGAACTGAGAGAAATGAACTTCATACGATGCTTATAGATGGCACTTTAGTAAAGCCCTACCATAAGAAGCTGTCTACATTGCTGATTATATCATAGCACCTAACCAAGCACCCACCATGAGGAAGTGTCTGTGGAGGGCATCGCTGTAGCAGGACGTGAGCAGCCACGCCACGGGACAGGCGTCACCTCTCTCGCTCAGCACCAGCACGCAACTGACGCTCACGTAGGTCTCCGGTGACCCGCTGTCCTTGTCGCCGCTCATGCGCACCTGCAGAGGTACAAGAGATTAGTTCCCATTTGTTGTTGCTGTTGGGGAGTTGTAGACGATTTCATTCTTCCCTCCTAGTCCAGCGATACTTCAGTGAGCGGATCTCACAGTAAGTCGATTAGTGGTTGTACAAAAGCAATGTTAGAACAGCTTCCTCATTCCGCTATCCACTTCCACGCTTTTGAAAGACGCACCGCCCATCTATAATGTGTCTAGACACACGGCTCACCTGAGACGTGTCCAGACACGCGGCTCACCTGAGACGTGTCCAGACACACGGCGCAGTGCCCCCGCTCTGCCCAAAGGTCGAGCTGGTCGCTCGTGGTGAAGCCGAGGGCGAAGTCGCCAGGCCTGCACAGTCCCAGCTCGTCCTCCTCGTGCCGCCTCTTGCACAGGCAGATACTGACCTGGTGGTGGTGGTGTGGGTAATGATACTCAGGTAACGCATATAATGACACTCAGGTAATGCATGTAACAACAAGCAGGTAAAGTGGGTAATGTCAAGTAATGAAAGAAATAGCTAGCAGGTAATGTAGGAAATACACTCATTTAATAGTACACGGACAATGATAGGTAATTTTACCGAGGATATGATAGGTAATTTCACAATGGTAGTGGCATGAAATGGTACGAAGGTTATGCGACTCAAATGAGGTTCAGTTCTCATACTAATGATCACCGTCCTATTGGGCGAGCGTTTCAGCTGACACAGCACACGCATACGTCAAATCAAAATTTTCCCATCAACTGGGCAATAAATTGGCTCCTCAACCCCAGGTGGCACGGCACCGCTTCCAGTCAACTATCCACAAAGATCTCTACGTCTATGAGAATATTTAAATTGACTTTTCAAGTACCACTTTTAACAGAAATTGAGCTAACAACCACTAAAACTGCACGTTTTAGAAATTTCTATTTGAACAAGACATGATGGTAGCAACGGAGTACACTTAAAGAAAGATTGGTGTTGAGGCAAAAATGTGCCTGTCAATTTGAATAAGAAATCTGTGCCGAATAGAGTTAACTGATGGACTGGCGTCTAATGGGTCCGTCATAGCTCTGTCTGTCTCTCGGCCACCTGCTTACATCACCAAAATGCTAATTTACGTTACAGGACTAGATTATTAGTTAGTTTAAAGCTCCCTACTTACATGAAGTGTGATCCAAACATAGTGAAAGGTAGGGATCATTCAGAATGCTCTTTAGAAAACGTGAAATCTATGCATAGGTGTGTTTCCACACAAGATTCCCTACGCATAAAAACAACAAGTTAAGTTCGGAGAGGAAGAAAAGATGAAGCATAATAAAAAACGAATACATGAAAATGGAAAGAAGCGAAGTGGCACAAAAGATGGTAATCCCGAACTCCTATCTAAAGCTGAGGTAACCTAGCAGTGTTCCTCTGGGGACGCCATTCTCCACAACATGCGACAGACAAACCTAACTAACCTAACCACCTACCCTATGTCCCCTGATGGGAACTACTTTTGCGGCGCATGAATTCAGACCACATACACATGGTGGAACCTCTACATTCGAACACCCATCTACTAACGAAAAACCCGCCATATGATCACACATGTGGCACAAAATTCGTTACCATTTATGAATTGATTTCGACCATCAACAATATCACGAATTCCTTCCATAAACAAGCTTAAGGGGCAAGCTTACGTACGAGTTATAAACAGAAGTGACCAAGTGGCCAATGTTTGTAGAATCGTTTCATACCTGCAGTCTCCCTTCAAGAAAGACTCCCCATTAAAACCACACGGCCAGACTGCCCCATTAAAACCCAGACGGCCAGACTGCCCCATTAAAATCCCAGAGAGCTCTTTCTTTAAAGTTTCCATAAAGACTTCTGAACAGATTCCCATAAGCCCTCCATAAAACAAGACTTTCCTATAAAGCCCCACATAAAGATTCTAGAAAGACCTCCAGAATCCCCATAAAAAACATTGAAGCTACCAGACCTCCACAAAATCCCAGACCCATTCACGAAAACTCCCAGGCTTCAAAAAGACTCCTAGGCGTCCGCAGAAATACAACAAAAAGACCTCTCAGCCCTCAGGCTTCCCCACAAAGCTCCCCAAGCCCCCAAAGGTCCCCAGTCTTACGTTGTCGACCAAGTTCCAGGCAGTGAGGTCAGTTTGCAGGTCCTCCATGCCCCGGGCCCCTATGAGAGCACCCTCAATGATGCGCACTCCGTCCTCCCTCGTGGAGATGTACTCCATAGGACGCTCCCCCTGCCGGCCTCCTCCANCTTGACGCCCCCCAGCACCTCCGTCGACGCCAGCACACCTGTGCACAAGTGGAAATTCTAATTTCGCGACAAAACACAATAAACATCCAAAACAAAACGAAAAACACCCACACAAAAAAGGTCGAAATCTACCCAAGAAAATAAAGTAAATCCAACCCACATGAAAGAAAAGTTAAAAAACACTCACAAAAAAGCTAAAAGCCAACCTAAAAAAGCTAAAACACCATCAAAAGAAGGTGAGAACCCACACAAAACAGCTAAAATTCAACCTGGAACGCTAAGAACCCCCAAAAAGTCCCCTTAAAAGCCAAATTTCCACCCAAAAATAGCTATCACCCCTCATGAACATCCAATCAAGAATCACCTAAAAATAATAGTGGATCAAGTTTTTTTCAAAGCATTTTTGAGTACATAAAAATGCTAGATATAATAAGATTTACCGTATACACAGCAAATATATACATCCTCAATCCTCAAACCCTTAATATTACCATGCTGCTTTCTTTACACCATCCTGTTGCAGTCACAAAAGAAATCAACAAATACCTGGTGTTACTACTACAAGAGGGGCACAATTAAATTATGCTGTGAAGGGTTTATGGCTTAATGTCCAACACAAAAAATTTCATATGTAACATTTTATGGGCTCCATGGCGTACTGCTAGCGTGATGGCCTCGTAACCGAGAGGACCCTGGTTTAAATCTCGGCTCAGTTGAAGCATTTTCACGTAAGCAAGGAATACTTCCTCTGGAAAAGGAACCTTAAACCACACAATCCTTACATCCCTTACCACGCCAGTAGTTGTAAGGCATTGAAAACCCAACGGCAAGGCGTGTTGGAAATAATAAAGGTTCTTTTTTAAGCAAACCTAACCATCATTAACACCGTAAAAAATGAAATGGAAAGAAATTTTTATCTACGGAAAGGGGGTTTCTACCCTTCGACCGGCATTACTTACGATTTGAATTCCAAATAGATGATGAAAAATAGAACTGTTTCAATTAAAACGATAAATCTGTAAATGGGCGGAGCAAACGGATAGAAGAGGAGGGAGCAGCAAAGAACGATCATCAGTTCATCAGTACGTTAAAGACACCAAAGGAAGGAGCATAGTGAGAACGAAAAGAATCTCAGGAAAGACGTTCCGACGACCCAGCAGTGCCCAATGGGGACAATGGGGTCCTCTAAGAACTACAGAGTGGGATCCCTCACGGGGCTTGGTAACCCATAACATAGGAGGGCGGGCTTAACTCTACGGCTTATGATGTTATGGCCCACCTATTGCTCCGTGAGAGGCAAAACATTGGCAATTAATTACAGAATTCACTACACAACATAAATATAGAATTCACTAATTCAAATTATTACTCCATAAAACCACGAAAAAAACAACCCTCTAGGTTAGTTAACCCTGGGATAGTAGCCTCAGGTACCTCATACCCCATAGTTTAATTTTCCGTTTTTTCCCATGGACTTGGACTAAGAGTCTTTTCTGCACGTAACCTGAGAAACAGGGCTACCACTCCAGGGTTAAAAAAATAGGGTTTTTCCAAACCCCTTGTAAATTGAGTGTTGTGGGCTGGTGTGCACAAACCCACAGCTACACACACACATCCTGATTTGTATGGTGAGCAGTAGTAGTGGTAGTAGCAGTAGTGGTATAATTTGCGGCACTTCAGTGACTCAGACTATGTCACACCGTAATAGAAGGGACTATTTCCCATGGACTGTAGAAATGAGGAATCTGTATACAAGGGGTGTTCCCACACCGGATCCCCTGCGCATAAAAACAACCAGTTAATATTGAAGAGGAAGAAAGGACAAAGAAGAGATAGCAGAGTAGGCGCGAAAATTGAAGGAAGTAAAAACGATTAGGTATTAGGTACAAAATACAGGAGTCCTGAAGGCCTATCTGTAGTTGAACTAACAGTGACCTCCTGAGGTCGCCAGTCCCGATAGGGAATGATAGACAAACTCAGCTAACCTAACCTTACTGCTTATCCNAAGACGACCAGCCTACCTACAGGACGACCAGCCTACCTACAGGACGACTAGCCTACCTACAAGACGACCAGCCTACCTACAAGACGACCAGCATACCTACAGGACGACCAGCCTACCTACAGGACGACTAGCCTACCTATAAGACGACCAGCCTACCTACAAGAGCACCGTCTTTGCAGTGGCCGTAGTGCGTGAGAAGGGCGTGGACCTCCACGGCCCCCCACCCCCAGGCCCGGACCAGCAGCTGGGCAGGACAGGCTCGCCCGGTGCGTCTGAGGGCCCCCTCTGGTCTCATGCCAGGGCCCCTGCGCCGCCGCTGGTGCTTCTGAAAGTGCAGGAGTGGTAGTGAATTGAGCCTCATGTGAGCGAAAGCGGTGACGTTTCGTGGGAGTGACTGATAATATTTCTAGGGATGTGACAAGCAGTGTCCCTAGAGCATACAGCTGCATATGTCCTTAGAGCATGTATCTGCTCATTTCCCTAGAACATATAGCTGTCAATATCCTTAAAGTAGGTAGGTATATATCTTCCCATGTCTCTGAAGTAAGTGATAGTGTCCCACAAGTAACTGACAGACAATATTTGAAAAGCAAGTGAAATAAGAAGCAATGCCCATAGAGTAATGAGTAGCAAGTCAGTTGCCCTACAGTAAATATCACTTCAGGTAATCACAGCAACTATGGAAGCAGCAAATCATAAATAACTCAAAAAAGATGTGGAAAAATACTTAATGCTTAGCGAGAAATCAAAACATAAAACTAACCAGCAAAACACGAGCAATAAGTAAGTTAGGTACGTTGTTGGTATGCCATACAGTTGATATCAGTGAGTAAAGCTCAAACTTTTGCATGGCGATAAGTGAAGTGATTTGAACACTAACAATAGAAGACAAGGTTCGCAATGAACATTGGTAAGGAACCCTAGGTGATCACTAGGCTCACTCACAGCCCTGGTCATGTCGTAGCGGCCCTCGTTGTTGCACACGTACACGCGCGTTGTGCCGCCCGTCACTTCAGAGAAGCAGGAGAAAAAGCGGAAGCGCGTGCCGTTTGCCGCCTCCAGGTCCGTTTTCCAGGTCAGGAACTCTGCATTAAGGAGACACTTGCTCATCCATTTCCTAGTCTGGAACACTGCAATAGTGAGGCATGCTCATCCATTTCCTAGTCTAGAACACTGCAATAGTGAGACATGCTCATCCATTTTCTAGTCTGGAACACTGCAATAGTGAGACATGCTCATCCATTTCCTAGCCTGGAACTCTGCAATAGTGAGACATGCTCATCCATTTCCTAGTCTGGAACACTGCAATAGTGAGACATGCTCATCCATTTTCTAGTCTAGAACTCTGCAATAGTGAGACATGCTCATCCATTTCCTAGTCTGGAATACTGCAATAGAGAGACATGTTCATCCATTTCCTAGTCTGGAACTCTGCAAAAGTGAGACATGCTCATCCATTCCTAGGTTTGGAAGTCTGCAACACCTACATAGAGGGAAATATTCTCATCCATTTCCAAAAAATTCCATTACAACTGAGCAAAAAATGCATGAAATCAACTGATCCATAGACCCACTCTCACCAGGTTTGATTCCCTTGGGCATAAGATGTTTTTGTTTCTTCTTGAGAGACAGAGAAAATTTGGACACAGAAGGCAAAATAAGATAAAAAATCTTACAAATAATAGAAATATAAATTCACTTCCACTGTAACATTATACCTGCCTCATAAGAATAGTTATCCTGCAGACCTATGGAAAATTGATCATATGACATTTATTTTCAATGGAGTATTTTTACATACAGATGCACGAGAGGATCAAATTAATCATTTTCCCCTTACTAAGCACTCCTCCCCATTTGAGGTTACAAAGCAACCCAACTGAATACAACACCACAGAATAAACTACATGCAACTTAATTTCACTTTTGACTTGTTCCTGGGTAAAAATAAAATTTTCTATTTCTTGCATCAAACAAAATAAAAAACCATGCTTTTAATGCAAGAACTTTTCTATAGTGGTCTGGTCAACCAATTTTTTAATTTGCCTTTCATAAAAAAATACCTGTAATAATTATAATACCAAAGCAAAGTTTCATAAAAATGATGGATGTTGTCTTTTGTCCCATTATACAAAACGATTGGGAACAACACTCCCTGCCAGAAATAAAAGTTTATGTTACGCAGTCCCACGAGTTAACAACCATACTTATTTTGACAAGCTACGCAAATGGAGTTTATGACAATTTATTAAATTTGTTATGCATGCAATAACAGCTTTTGTAGGCAGAATAAATTTAATAAATTTAAACATCAAAGCTAAATTTGAATGAAATGTACAAAAATGACTCAAGTTTTTAGAGCCTTTGAAAGTGAAAAACTATATAAATGTCTTTCGAGTTTTTAGCCAACACTGAAGAGGCTCATATTTACAGAGCTTATTCACCCTAAATAATCAACTGAATCTGTTGGACTGACCTTCCATGTTCTTGAAGGTAAGATTTCGTCTCATCAACTCAATGGAATGATGCATGCTGAGATGTCTCTTCAAGTCGGATATTGTAGAGCATTGCATGAAGCAACCTTCCTCCAAACACTTCAGTGGAATTTCCTGCACCTGCAAAATAGCCAGGCTTTGTTTAAGTCCACTCAGTGCTCACTACAGCCTTATAAACGTGGTCCCTACAAGGTCCATTATTGTTAATTACAAAGACCCATGAAAATTTCACGGAAATTTAGATAAACTTTAGATAAACCAGCCGATGAGAAGTGGTGCTCTCAAGTGTTGGACAGAGGTTAAAGGTTTATGGCAGAGATAGTCCAGTCTTGGAAGCAATTTTCTTCTTGATCATGCAAGTAGTCTAAACTCTATAAGGAAAACTGAAAATGTGCCACAAAGACTGGCTTTTTATAGCAAAACATGTAACCCGTATACAGGATACTTTGCTCGAGACCTGAAATTTTCCATGAAAAGTGGAAGCATGACGGAGGGGTAAGTAGGTACAAGTGTATTAATATAAAGATTAGTCTATAGTTCCGTAGCCATATTTGAGGCACTTTCAATAGAGCAAAAAGACGTGACCATTTAGAATGGACTGTAGGGGAAATGGAAAGAAGCAAAGTGGACACAAGAAATAGTAGTACCAAAGGTCTAGCTTGAGCTGAGGTAACCTAATTGTGTCCCCCAGGGAACGCCAGTCCCTATAGCATAGGATAGACAAAACTGACTAACCTAACCCTATTGTCTGTGCCCCCTAAAGGGCCTTGGAGGTCTTTTCAATATTCTGAGAAACCATCTGCAGTAATGCAGTATAATATTGTACAGTACTAATTAGATCAGAAGTCATTTTATTAGTTTGCATGTTGAATAGTTTCATTTAAAATCACAATTTCATCATTTGTCAATTTGACGCAAAAAAGCACCACTTATGAACGATTTGGACTGCATTATCGACATACCTGTAAAAATTAAATTTCCAATGCAACAGTATGACACCTTATGACAATGAAAATCTAAAACTTATTTATATCCAAGCTTTTGTCCCAGGAAGAACCTACCGCCTTCTCATATTTGTGCTGAGCAACGATGTGCAGGTCACACTCCAGTGCTGAACTCAACAGCACACCACAGAAGCTGCAGCTTACAGAGCTCTGCCAAAAATGTCAATTGAAACATTTGAAACATTTATTAATGATTATGTAACACAATGTTTAACTTTTCCACTTAAGAATGTGAAACTTCTAGTAGAGACAGGGGACAGCCATCATAAAATACTTACATATATTTCATACAAAGGAAATCTTCCATCATTTCTAAACATCAATACAATGAACACATTACAAAACAAACATAGCAAGTATTAGAAAATGTAAGAACACCAGTTCCAAACTCTGTACCTAATCATTTCCATTCTTGGGGCTCTTGTTTACATTATATCTGAGGACTAAAGCAAACAAAAATCGAAAATTAAATTATAATAATATGCCTATCATCCAAGACCCTGAAGCAAGATGCTACACCACAGTTATGTACAACTTTTATCTAAAGTGTTTTCTTTCAGAGCACAAGTATTCTTTGGGCAAAAAAAGTGAATAAAACATTGCAGCATTAAAACACAAAGCTAACGAATGAGAAATTTTTACCATAATCATTGCTGATCGACTACAAGTAGCTAAGACCATCACTGAAGACTGCAGAGTACAGCATTCATGACAGACACTATCAAAATACCTCCCTAAGTAGAAAAATTACTCAAAAATATTCCTGAAGAGCTGCAAGTCACCAAAATCCATTGTAGCCAATTACTTTTAAAGCACAACCCACAATGGGGTGGCATGTTAAATTTACACTTGCTACTTTAATTAGCTTTATAGTTAAAAGACCATTTAGTAGTGGCTCTGCCATACTAAATGAGACTCACCATCTCGTTTGTTGCTTCATCTGCTATAGTGAGTGAGTCATCTTCAGCATCACTGTACACTTGCTTTGGTTTCTTCAGCCAGGAATGCCGCATTTTCTACAAATCATAAACACAAGCTATTTTAACACAGAACAAAATTGGAGTACGGTTGGTTAAAAATTTGAAATAAAAATGCATCTTTATCCAGTTCCTACAATGAGTAGAAGCTGCCTTGGGCAGACTAAAATTATTCTCTGAAAGAAATGGTAGCTTTCGAAATACCTACTCGAAATTGTACCTCTGCTTTTTCTCTAAGCAATAGGGAAGCAACCTCTTTTGAGTAACACGATGCAACTTCTATAAAATTTCTTGAAATCAAAGAGGTACCTAGTCATGTATCAAAGCTCAAGCTAACTTAGGATAATGAGCTTGAGTAACAAAAATAGGTCTGAAACTCCATGTATGAAATACTTGAAACTATGAAATAACTAATTTTATCAACTTTCACCACATAGATATTTATAAAAGCAGTGTAAACCTTAAAAAATTTGAACTTTAAAGAAGTGGAGAATCTATCCAGATTATTGAAAGCTAGAATTTTAGTGCAAAGTTTTTTATAAATATGCACATATTGATCAAATAACCAGTGTATAATAAACTTGATACATTTAAATACATATGAAACAAAGGCAAACCCACACAGTACACAAAAATCTAATTTACAATGCTTTCTATACACATCTATCTCTAAACCTCATTAGTCACAAATCAAAATCTGGATTTTGTCATACAATTTGGACAGTCTTTAAATTTGAAGACCAGCATCCAGCCCTGAAAATTGTGCATATTTTTGTGAATCCTGTATTACTGAAATTTGGATTATTGAAAATTTACTGAGTATATAAAATTTTACTTTCTTGAAAAATAGAGGGAAGTAACTTTTTAACAATTGGAAAAAAGTTGCAAGCCCTTTGTTTAACATTGTAAGTACACCAAAAATATCAGCAAGCATTGGAAACATAAGAGAAAATGACTTGGGTTAAAGTTAGAATGACTTTAATATGATGTTTCTAAAAATTAAGTGCCACAATATCCCAAACAGATAAGGTAAGGAATAGGGTTTCGAAGTCATCCAATAGAATACAAAAATACTTTGGTATTAAATTTGTCTGAATCAGTACTAAATACTCACATCACCCATGACAAGAACAAAGTTTGAAATACTTTAACACATCATTCTTTTACTACACATTGAAGGAGGTGAAAAATTATTTTTAAAATCAACAAGTATAAATCATCCAAGGCACAGAACCAATATATTTTCTAAATATCAAGTTGACCAGTACAGACAGCACTGAGGATCATGGCTCAAAGTTGGAACCAGACTTACTGCATCCATCTAGAAAAGATATGTCAATTTAAAATTTGTAATTTTCTATTTAGAGCAAATACAATATACAAATAAAAGATTATATATAGTAAACTACAAATTACAATACCAAAATTGAGAAACACAACTTAGTTTTTGATCTGTCAATATCTAAACCTGCAATTATACTTGCAAAATTCAAATTTTAGCATTTAGACTGTATAAAATCTTATTCCAGCTTTATTAGTATCTACAGAGCAATAATGATTGCGTGTGGGCAATAAATTATCTAATATGCTATGTAATGAATTGTTTCACATTGAGAAGCCAAATTTCCCACCCACAAGATTTTTTAAGATAGGACTAAGCTGATACAACCAACACCTCAATATTGAGGGCAATTCCAACTACAAAAATTCATGGAACAGATACTAGCCAAAATTTTTCAAGATCATCAGAAGATTTACAATGTGGATGTTTCCCAATTACTTTACAAAATAAGCTTAATAGAAAATTTTAAAACAAATTTTTCAGTGGCAAAATTCCCATATTCAAGAATCTTAAAACATACAATGAATCTGAAGCATAAGAGATTTTTTTACCCAAAAGTTTCTAACCAGCTTCTCCATGTAAATTGACCTACAAAGAATAGATATAGCTATAAATATGCACACTTTACAATAAATGTATAAAGAAATGGTTATACATAATTCCAACAATAGGCTTCCTTTTTGAAGCATTACCAAAGTTTACATGATACAAAAATTGACAAATCATACTCAAATCAAACCTTTCATCATAAGTCCAGGAGAAGCAAAGTACTAACAATGAAAGAGAAGGCAAAATTCCAATCAGACCATACAAAATAATACCCTACTCAAGCTTACCAAATTAGACACTGAGGCCACTTTGGAAGCCGCTTGAAAGGGTCCAGGCTTTTTTAATTTATTTTCATGAGGTGCATCAGAGACAACCTGTCTCAATGTTGTCAATGATTTCTTGGCCAAACAGCCCCGCTTTCTGGGCTGGCCACTTTGTTCTATCCGCCTCTTGGGTCTCCTGGTGTAGCTGCTTTGCTGGAAGGTCATGCAGCATGAGAAATATTATGCTGGAAGAACACATAATTTAGGAAAAATGTTACTGGAAGAAGATATCATTTACAAAAAATGAGGTTGGATGACCCTAAAATTAAGGTAAAAGATATTGGAAGAATTGATACAGGAAAAACAAAAGTTGAAAAAACTTTTAGCAGAGAAAATGATGCTGGATGAACATGTAATTAAGTGAAATAAAATAGGAAGAACACAATAATTTGGGAAAAATGATGCAAGATGAATGTACAAGACAGATTCTTGCATCTCATTGACATTTAGTGCCTTAATAAATTCAGATACAATAATCACTGAGTTACTGTGCTTAATTAATAGCAACCAGAACTGGCCAGAAGAAGTGAAAAACCCCGAAGTAGTGTCATCCTCTTATTTTTAATATATGTACTTTTTTTGCATGTACAATATCAATAAGTGTATATGAAACCATTTGAGTGCACATGTTATCACAATAACATTAAATAACAGTTTCAAACATATAAATAAAATATTAATAGTATAAATCAGCTTAAAACCAATCAGCTCGTGAGATTCCCAAGTCAAAAGGGATATCAAATGGCGCGATGCTAGCCAGCTAATGAGACGTGGATTTTGAATTGTGTGGGCACTTCCTGACTTCTGCTAGCGTGCGGGCAACTTTCATGCCATAATTCCTCGATTTTGAGTTTTTGATGAATATTTTTTAACAATCCGGGATATACTGAGACTGCAGTAAATGAAATGCTAAAGTAGCATGGGATAACTGTATTTCTAAAAATTTTAAATATGATTCCTAATTTTATCAAAGATGAGTTTGTATTTCTAACTAAAAATCACAAATATCATTTCTACATTACCTACTTACAACATATAGGTATCTAATAGCAATATGTGGCCTATAATGGCAATAGGTGGAGGTTGACAGGTGTAGAGGTCTAACAATAATACAAATTTTAGAAATATGAAGTTATGTTCCAATAAAAATGATACGTGTAGCTACAGCAAAACTAAATTTCAATGTACCTATCAAGTATATCCACCATGGATCATCCCAGCATTAAAAACATTATTGCACACTTTTCTCTGCAGCTCAATATTGCTGACTGCTTTCATTATTGAAAGAAAAGATAATATTTTTAATACCATCATCCCCCCAATGTAAGGCAAGTATCTAGATATTAATTCAAAGCTTAATTTTAAACATCTTGAGGCATACTAGAAGTGTACCAACGAATGTTTTAAGTTAGAATACACTTTAGTTCAATTTGTGCTATTATTTTAACAGAATAAGTAAATAGGTACATCTTCAAAAAATTGATCAGTATTAAATTCATAGAGCTTTTGAGTAATACACCTCTACCCATCTTCAGTAGCTGGAATAAAAACAAAGTTACATATATATATATTTCAACAAAAAAAATGCATGAAAAATGGAGACTACTCAATAAATTAGCGGTAGACCTACCTTAAAATAATAAAGCAGTACAAGTAATAAAACACCTAAGGACACTGAACAGAACAAACTGTATAAGTATTTGTCTATCCCCAAGAAGTTTGCTAATATTACTCTTATGGTCCCTACTCTTATGGTGCCAGATAGTCTGAGTTACTGAAGTGCTGCTATCATCACCACCACCACCACTATTACTACTACAAACATTGCAACCATCCAAAATAGTTAAAATGCAATCATAGGTAGTGCAAACCAACTTACACAATATACAACCATATTCATAATATACCAAGTTTATGTATAATTTTTGTGTGTGTAACTACACACTTAGACACCATAAGAAGTTGATATGAGAAAATTCACAAGTCCAGATTCTTGAGCATATACTACCTCTCTTTGGTTATTGACTAACATGTTTATTAACAGCTCAGATTTATGACTTGCTCTCCTATTCTTGCTGCCTGTAATGTACAGATTCCCCAAGCTCAATTTTACTCTGTCTCACACTCCAATAGTCGCTCTATGCACTATGCTAGCATCACCGCCTACAGTTGTGTCACATTTTCTTCTTAGTCTTGTACCTCACAGCACAAAATGCATCCTGAGAGGAAAAACACATCTTCCCCAGCAGACGGTGTCAAGAAACCATGAGAAGCCATTGATCTTAAGATAAAAATGAAGATATTTAATGACTATGAAGGAGGTAAGACAATGTAGGATATTACACATGCTGAATAAATAGTTCATTCTAATAAGTTCATATGAAAATAGATCATTGTACTTTGAAGAATAAAAATGGATTGAAGGAGGCAGGGAAAGCTTCAACAGGTGCTATAGCAATCATCACAAAGCAGCAAAAAGGCCCCATTCAAGAAATGAAAAAGTTACTGGCAATCCGGTTGGACAATTAGATTAAAAAAGAATGCAGATGGTCATCCAAGAGACGTGCAGTATTTTTAAAAATTTTAAAGAGTGAGGAGAGTCAACTGAACAGAAATCATAGATTGTTTCTACCCTTCCTTCATTGATTTAATCTATATTATTGTGCAGGCACATATAAGTCAGGATCATAAAAGCACTATCTAAGGAGGCTTGATATAAAATTCCCATACCAACACAGTGACAAGTTTTTGCTTTAGTTACCAATTTTATTGTCTTATCTTCCAACATAGTAAATATTCACTGTTGTTCTACATATTAATTTTGTTTTACAGATCACTGAAGATGAAATTTCTATAATCTGGAACATTTGCAGTTAACATGAAGTTTTTTGGGACATTAGTCCACTTATTTTTTATCCCATGTTTGAAATACTGTACAGTACTGTTGGCAAATGAGCTTCTCACTGGTTGATCAATTCATTCATTGACCTGGTCATTGGAATATTAACCTGATTGTTGAGCAAGAAAAGGCAGTATTCCTAACCAGTGAGACTATGTCAGAAAAACTTTCCAACATTTTACATGAGGTTTATCTTTTTTTGATGCCAAATGGATCCCAGTTTTCATAATAAACAGTGATAAAAAACTACAAAAGAAACCAACCTCAAGCTTGGTGCAGCGTGGCTTCCTGACAACGCAAATACTGCTCCCTCTTTGACTTGCATTCCGTTTTCTTTGGTGTAACTTGGAAAAGCTCTCATCAATTTCTATATCGTCTTCATCATCTTCATCTTCTTCACTTCTAACAACATAGTCTTCATCATTATCATCATCTTCTTCTATTTCTTCTTCTTCATCTTCTTCTTCTTCATCTTCATCATCTTCTTCATCTTCTTCACCATTATATTCATCCTCCTGGTCTACAATAACTGAACTATCTCCATCAGCATCAAAGCTATTGAATTCAATGGTAATTTGATCTGGAGATGAACATGCTTCTTCTTCTTCTTCTAATTTGACAGTGAAATCGTCAATGTCCATTGTTCTGCAAGAAAGAAAGTACAAATTTTAAGGTTGCTTATTTAAAGCCTAAGATGGTTGGTCACTCGGAATACATTCTAGATCAACACTAGTGTTGCAAACTGGGTATGAATTTAATAATAAAAATATATATTGGTTAACAGTAAATGTGAGAGCAATTTACAATAATATACAAAATGCGATGCACTATTGCATTGTTTACCTGTACTAAACTTCACATGAATAAATGACTAATAGGCATAGAATGCAAACAAACAGTAGTTTTAGGATAAAATGCATTGTCTGTTGTGTGATTCACAATTAGCCAACTTTCCAAATCTGATCATACCTAACACAAACAATACTTGGGATATTTAACTTATGTGGATGTTTCTTGTATAGTTTTCCTTATGCATGTACACCCATATTCTAATGGAAAATATGTCTCACACACTATACTTTTCTATATGCATAATTCTCACTTTGAAATTCAATACAGCCTTTATCATTCTCTTAGAAAGCAAAATCAGCCCCAGGTACCTCTTACAGCCTCTACACTTTCATTCCATGCCATAAGATTCCTATCATACATTAAGCTAAGTATTGCAACAAACTTTTGCATCATTTCTCTAACACAGTCATACTTGTTTGCTCTATACTCCTCCAAACAACTCAAATATTTATGTTACTAAATGCAATGAAATTATAAAGTACAAAAACTCAAATATGTGGTATATGAAAGGGGAATAAATATACATATATATATGGGCACAAAAGAGCATATCCCCTCAAATATTTGGCCAAAGAAACTCTGTAACCTTAGAACACACAAAAGAAAACTATGACACTACACAGCAGCTAAGCAAGAGCCAATTTTTAAAAAATTTACCAACACAAGAACAGAATTATGTAGTTGAGCTAGACAGTTCAATAGAGTGCAAATGTATTGTCATGAGCTAAAGCAAGGGCTTTTGCTGTTGCTGCTAAACATACAGCCTCAAGAGTCAGAAAAATAGCTAAGGGCATTGCAACATATATCATTAAAAGCATAAGAGGGAAGCAGTCTTCAAGAAATTTTCGAGCACAAAACTCAGCATTAGTATTGGTATAAATTAAAATGAGAGGGTAATCTCTAAAAAAAATTACAAACCCAGTATTGCACCACCGGAATTGTAGAAACAAGAAAAAATCATAGAATAACAAACCTGAGGCAAGAATAGGATATGGTGATTATAAATGGGCAGTATTATTGTGAGTAAGGAACTACAAAGAAAGAATCTGAAGGGAGGTTTTGGGAATTCACAGATGAGGACCAAGAAAAGAAGTTCTGAGCTGGCAGATCCATATAAGTTCTGCCAGCAATTCATGAAAAAAGCTTTTAATATTCATTAAATGAATATAATAGAATGGCACGTCAAGCTTCTTTCACTACAATACAGGGTGCATAAAGTAACCAAGGACACCTACATTTTTGTAAGTTTACCTAACCCGATAATAGTTGATGTATTTTTTATTTGAGAAAATGCCATGGCAGATACTAGTATCACTAATAAAATGAAAAGACACGCTTTAATAGTGTATATAAAAGCAAAACAAAGCAATTTAGAAATTGCAAGATTCCTAAAAGTTGCCAGATCTTTTGTTTGCAAAGTTAAATAGGAGCTGAATGAAACAATGGAGATGAATCAAGCAAGAGAAAACAGCATTGTCAATGCTCTGACTTACTCAGAACACATGAGTTTGTCAGAAGAGTAAATGGCATGATCAACAAAAATCCTGGGAAGTCAATGCAACATCTTGCCAAAAATCTTCACGTGTCTGAAAAACAATAAAGAATGTTGTTCATCAACACCTTGTATACAAATCATACGTTTATAGGCAAGGTCAGTTTATGGCAATGAAAAATCAAGAAAATCATTTAATGGGTGCTATTTTTCTTAAAGTGACTGAAGTGTCCTCAAATACCTTATGCACTGTGTATTTGCAACTACTGGTGATGATGAAGACACTCAGATATAACCCGGGTTATTTTCAATTTATGAAGAGGACCAAGAAGATGCTCTCACGATTATCCAGTTGTTCTGCAGAATAGGACTTAATCTGTCAATTAAATGGCAACTAATGGCACATTAAATTACTTAATAATTGCTATAAAAAAATTAAATTATCTTCAACTACTGCCAAAGATGAAATGTAGAGTGTAAACAATCTCATTTTTTTCTATTAACAACAATGGGAAAACTCATCAGCAAAGATTCTGTCCTGATGCAACTCCACAGATTACAGAACCACATCAGTTTTTACAATGCATGAGATATAGCCAACTCCTGAAATGGATGCACCCGATAAGCTTCACTAAAGAAATCATTACTCCCACATTAAACATAAGAAGTGGATGTTGGCTAAAGCCTCAAAGACAGAACTCAATAAACATAGCAGCTGCATCACAAATACCATTACCAGCAGTAATTCAATGAGAGGGAAACATGTGACTATATATACTATGATGTGAGCTGACTGCATGCATATTTAAATATTCTCTTTGCTCTACTTCCATATGCATCTGTTTAATCAAAGCTTTGCATCAGACCCTAAACAGCTGTTGACTTTTATAACTCCAAGCATAGAATACCTCAGTCCTTGGCCCCTTCTTTTGAGCATATGTTGTCACTGAAGTTGAATAGCACTGACAACTACTAGCATTGACCTACCAAGTCCTAATAAAAATGTAAAGACACTCAGTTGTCACATCAAAATCACTTCACTGTTCTCACTGGCTGTTGATTCAACCAGAAGTGTGCTTCCATGAGCACCACATATTCCCCTTAAGCCTCTAATCAATCTTTGCTTTTCCTTCTTGTCACAATTTTTCACTGATTGGTATAGCTGCCTTGTTAATTTTTGATCCATTACAAATTCAGATCTGATGCCACTATTCAGTTTCCTTAAAATATTCCAAATACTTGTGAAGTCTATTTTGCCATTCTGTGAATTTACAATGTTGCATATGGTTCCCTTTCTTGTGTACAATTCGCTCCAAATTTGTTATTTTTCTGTGAATTTCTTACGGTCTATCATAAAATACTGAATTATTATTGGTACATGGCATTGGTTGCACATTTTCTTTTCAGTTTGTTCAAAATAGTAAACTTACAGACACACATCCGCAACCTTGAGATTATTATTTGTTCCTTTCTGTTCGGTTCCTTAGGTACTGAGTCACCAAAGGCTAGTTCTTCTCATCATAAAACAATTCAATTCCCTATCAATGAACAATAAGTAGTAGCAGTAAACATAGCAGCGCCAAGAAACACAAGAATAACCTGACGAACAACTTCGAATTCTGTCTCGTTTATCCGTAGATACGGACAACATCGAAAATGAGGCAGTAATGCAATAAAAAGCCTGATATATGTCGGCCCTTCTCGCAAGTACAACTCCACCATTAAGAATTCTACAAAAATAAACACAAAGAAAATATATGAAAATATATTCTTATTTTAATACCGTATCATATCACTCAGGTTCAAGCCTTGGGAATCTTCGAGTGCAAGTAAAACACATCACATCTTTTTCTTTACGTCGTTACTCGGGCTTTGACAGCTTGTCCATGTAAGATAATACTTTTCGATGGAATTCATGACTTAATAAATTGAAAACCTCCACAATCTGTAGATGACTACGGTTGAAGAAATTAGGAGGGATGTGATCCATAATGGAACTGCCAAGAATGAAGGAACTTTTAAGTTGGGTTTGTTTAGGTGTACGTTTGTTAAGGTCAGCTGGGATTATAGAAACAACGTTTTTTTTGGCACTCAACTTGTATATTTCCGTTGTGAATATTCGGGTCCGATCCCGTAGTTAATGTTTTTTGTGGTGTATGATTGTATCGTAATTTCGTGTGTGTGTACCTATTTGGTGGTTTTGACGCAGGAGAAAGAGCTTGAGCACGCCAGGGAGGACTTTGAAGAAAGCCGGCTTAGAGCGTTGAATACGATGATACGAAGGACCGAGTCTGTGCGGGAACAAAGGGCTGAATCATTTTGCTCAAGTGGTAGGAAAACCCCCGATATAGCTTGAGCCTACTAAAAACCTTCCCGATCTGGTTCTCCCCAGTTCATGAAAAATAGCTTTATTCTCCAAAGTTGGTTAGTGATAGACGAATTTTACTGCAAGAAATTTCTGCACTATGTGATTTAGAATGATCATAGGGAAATATAAGTTGAGTGCATAATGGAATAGCGTCGGTAGAATTTAGCATAAAAAACGTTAATGCTGGCGTAAACCACATCATGAGCTAATGCACTGAACTGCCGAGTAAGTAAATAGATCAGAAACTCTTCCCCAATCGGAATCGCCCACACATAACCTCACTAACACCACGTTTGACAACGTTTTGGCATCGTGCAAGCAGCACAGAAATTCTAGTGCAATTTCGGCTATCTATTTATATCAACCGACAACAATGGTAAAATGACTACATCTAAATTACCGACTAGTAAACAAAACAGGAACTCAGGAAGAACTGACACTAGCATATTGGGGTGGTATTATAGACAAATAACACCAAAACAAAGTGAAGGTAAATAGATCATCTGTAAGAGTCACGCCCAAAAAATTAAATCTTTGCGAAACATTTGAAGTTTCGTGGCCAAAACATTGGGAGTTCATGCCCAATAATTATGAAAAGAACAAGTGACAACCTAAGCATAATGTTATTGTTGTCTTATTAAAAAACTGATCTATCTTGCTCTGGGTATGACTGGTTTCGGAATGAACGATTTTTCTTTTTTCTTTGTTATCAAATGTGTTGGGGTAAACTTTGTAATACTTAGGGTATTTAATATTCTCTACGTTTTGTGTTCTAAGGGCCCTAATTATTTTCTGTCGTGAGGCAATCACACATTTGAGATATTGCTGGTAGCACAACTGAAAAGGCTTCCACATTACTTGATCACTNTTAGCAGTGTGATGCCATTCCAGTGTCCGTGGGACGTTATTTTTGAGTCAAACTGTAAGTTTAGCTGTGTGGCAGCTCCCCAAATCCTAAAGCGACTGTTGGTGACATTGCTGGTAGCACAATTGAGAAGGCTTCTTTATTACTTGATCACTTCTTAAGACATGAAATAGATTTAACAGATGCACATACTACACAGGTGCAGTGTACTATTTCTAAGATTTCCTTATCAGAAATAGAAGAGTCCATTTATAGTTCAAGTATAAAACTTCCTGAACTTCTAAAAACTCTGAAAAAAGTCAAGAATACCAGCCCTGGTCATGATAAAATACTATATACTTGTTTACAAAAGTCACCTGAAATATTTTTGAAACATATTCTGAGTCTTTTCAATTTGAGTTACTTTACTGGCTATTTCCCAAATGCCTGGAAATTAGGAATCATCTGCCCTATTAAAAAATAGGAAAAAATCATGCAAGCCCCAAGGGTTACACCCATTACCTTACTATCATGCTTATCTAAAATAATGGAGCTAATTATCAACGTTAGACTGAATTACTTTCTTGAAGTGAATAAAACTTTTTCATGTCACCAAACAGGCTTCCGACAAGTTCGTTCAACATATGATGCCTTGGCCCTAATTAAGTATTCCATCACCCAATCCTTTGCAGTAAAAAATTATTGCTTAGTGGTATATATTGATCTAGAGAGTGCTTATGATACTGTGGCATTCTGGCCTTCTTCATAAATTGTTAAATCTAGGTTGTGACTTACGCACTGTCTTGTG
>VOMN01091744.1:0-36139 GCA_014899125.1 Orchestia grillus
CAGCAACATTCAGAGTATGCTTTAGAAACACCAGACGCAGCAACATTCCGACCCTTCCTAGCCAAGCCTGTCATGGCGACCAATAGGAGGCCTTAGGTAAATTTTGTGAACCGGTGTGCTGTTACTGAGGTTTGTAGAGCTCGTGAAGTGGTCTGTGGGGATGTTAGTGAGGAGTGTGATGCAGTTGCTTACGATTGTGATGACAGCTTGTGATACTGCAGGCGATATTGTCACTGTGAGCGTAGCGCAAGTTCAAGTCGAGTCGATTACCCTCTCAGCTTAAAGAGGGTCATCCATCCGGCCAAATAAATATCTTTCAGAATTTTTAGAGAAACTTTTCATTTCGCTCATCACTTAGTGACTGCTCAAGAAAACAATTGAACAAAGATCAATAGGTTTACAGCACTACCTTCGCAGTGGAAGTGGTACGAGGAAACACAGTGCACACAAGTTCCATAGCCTAACCTTGTTGATTCCTTCATTCCTTTTGTGTGAATACTTTTCATCCTATCTAATTCGAAATCCTCTTACACTGTTTCTTGAGTTCATGTTTAAAAATATGTGGTGCATTCGGAAGTAATTTTTTCAGTCCTTCAGTATTAATTCTAGGTTTCTAAATAAATACTCGTATAACAGAAGAAACAAACAGAAAGGGAATTTCAAATTTTGGGTGGTACCGCTGTCAATCTTTTGTGAAATAGTGCATGATTGAAAAAAAGAACAATTGATGCACCTAAATAACACAGGGCTGTTCCCTAAAAAAGTGGAATTAACGATACCTTGGCTACTCAAAACAGAAAGAAAACGACAAAAATGAAGCATACCGAAATGTATACATATTACATGCCCATTTAACATTAATCAATCGTCGGAATACGTTTAGAGAACTTCAAACTTTTTTTGGGTACATGCGTCCCCCCAAAAAAAAATCCACATTAGCGTTCATGCCCTTCTGGAAAGAGGCCTTCGCCTCCAAAGAGCGAGTCTCACAGGAACGATGAAAATTAAGTCAATGAAGGTTTTCTCACTGAGGACGAATAAGGTGAAAATCTAGGTGACATGATTTTTGTAATTCTTGTGGTGTACATACAGAACAACACAGTGCAAGATCCTGTTCCATATACGTGTTAGCAAATGACAAACTTTATACCAGTTGCTGAAATGTTTTGTTCTTGATGTAAATTGTTCTTGAAATCTAATGTTTTTCACAATCATCATCGTAAATCTTACAGTTATTGGTACTCTAGGTCTAATTACACGATCGTACGCTATAAATAGAATCATGCTGTCAAGTCATGATTTTTAAATACAATTAAAAATCCAAAATTGTGACAAGACACTGAATTTTATTATGAAATATATGGAAATGTCATTCAAGTGATCGACGAAGTAATTGGGTAAACATGTTTAACTTTTGTTAAAGTTTTGCCTAAGAGAACAAGTTTCATTTTTTTTCAAATCATTAAATGTCTAAAATATATGACAGCCCCCTCAGTGAAAGTCCGATGGCTAGCTTTACGTAAATAATTATAATCAGCAAGGTAACAAAAATACTGTGGCTTAAAAATGCATTCAATACGCACATCAAGTGTCGAATGATTTACTTTTCATTTCCTCTAATCTTTGGAAGCTCTAATGGTAAATAATGCTAATTTAGCGTTGTTAATCACTTGAACACAATATCAGTCAATAAAGAAAAGAAAATACTCATGCCAGACAGTAGAGCGCGCCGAGGATCTCTTATCATTTACTGATACAGAATTTTGCCTCATGGGAACATTATTCTGAATACCAGCCCTGCTCCACCGTAAGCAGACAATGACTTGACGTTATTGCAATAAATATCATAGAATTTTTATAAGTTTCATTGTAGCAAGGTACTATTATAATATCTGAAACAGAACGAACAAGTCGACTCTTTTTACATTTTGCTTTAAATATTACATCAACACGAAAACAAGAATTATAATCTAAGCCTTCGGCTAGACAGACATAATTTGATGAAATAAGAACCAGTGTAGTACACTTCTTGAGCGAAATTCATTGACCCGAAAAACATACGGTGAAAATATACCGGAAGTAAAATTTACTAAAGTAATTACTGCTGCAAGACAACAGCACAGTGATGTGACGAATGATGCGAGTATGTGTCAGCTTTCATTTTTTGGTTGTACCCCACACTCATTGACACGTATGATAAGTTCAACAAATGTTACTTCACATGTTGTTCAGAATCCCGATGATAAACGGAATACAACACTAGGACTTATGTCTGGAATAGTTTCCATTGTAGCGCGTGTCAGTGAAATAGCTTAAATATAGGGGACCCAAGGGACACCAAATGCAAGGCCTTTAGCAATTCAAGTAACACTGGCTCACTATGAGTCAATATCAACAAAATGCTTAATAGAATTTCTATATCCGTCCAGTTAGATTAAAACAAAATTTTTACTCATGTTGAAATTTCAGTATAATTTTGCAAGCGAATTATGGAGTTGATATTATCAGTTAACAGACTATGAGCGTCATCCTTGATTAGTGAATGATAAAATTGAACAGCTGTAAAGGCTTTGTTTCTACCACGTAGCAGCATAGAATATCCGTATGTACAATGAAAAGTACTGCCTATGCACTCATTGGGTAGTGTTAAACGCTCCACTGTGCATAGTGCGAAACTCTAAGTGTTCGCTTGGGTGGAATGTGTACACGCTGCGCGCATGCGCGACTCGGGCTGCGAGCCTCCCAACCGAAGTCGAGGAGAAGGTGGAGCAGGTGGAGGGGTCGAGGTGAAAGAAGAGGAAGAGGGAGGGGAGAAGGCAGCTCAGACGTCGGCCGGACCGCATTCCTCGTAAGGTCAAACTGGGAGCTCCGGACTGGCAGCGGAGTCGGGGGAGAGAAGAGACCGAGGCGGCCTGGAAGACTCCAATGAGGATTTTCGAAGAGTCGCTCTCATGGAATGTTCACAGTCCTACTTGTACGATCGCCTACATTTTAGTGCTACGAACACTCGGAAATTTGATATGAGGTTACAATGAACCTCGCTCGTACGTCAGGCTAGATTGGGGCTACAGGTTCTATAACATACACATATCTATAGGGTCACTGATAATGTTAGGTTGTTAGAAAACTAATGGACGATCTAAGCGTTGTGTTTGGAAATGCTATTTTAAGATAGCATTCTCAGTATATTTCCTGTGGATTTTGGCATACATGGTAATTAATGTGTGCTCTTTGACAATTTTTAACCTATTCAGACAGAAACATTCTTGAGGCATATATGCCTTTAGTTATGGAAATAAGACAGAAAAGGCCATTGCTAACCTTTCCTGCTTGAGTTCGAACTCGGGCATAGTGCCTTCCAAACTGCTGCCAATATAAACAAAACATGGGGTACGGGACCCACCCTGATCGGTCTGTGTGAAGATGGTTTCTGAAATTCCGTAATTGTGATGGGAGCATTGAAGGTCAAGAGGGTAAAGGACCGTCGTGTAGTCTTGACAATGAACAACTGAAAGCAATTGTTGAGCAAAATCTACGTCAAAATATCAGCAAAATGCTTCCGACTCTTGGTGGCTGCGACAGTCTCACACCATTAGCACACGAGGAACTCTCAGACTTCGGATACAAGACTCTACTACATGCTCCATAATCCCCTGATCTTTCCCCCACTGACAATCTTTTTTAGGCTCTTAAGCACATTTTTGAATTGCAAA
Source organism: Orchestia grillus (assembly GCA_014899125.1). Lineage (NCBI taxonomy): Eukaryota > Metazoa > Arthropoda > Malacostraca > Amphipoda > Talitridae > Orchestia > Orchestia grillus. The sequence continues at coordinate 3,714 of VOMN01091744.1, forward strand.
ACTTTCATGTCCAAGCTAGACGTAAAATCAGCTTTCATAGATTTTGTTGTACTATACCAAATAAGTTTTTATGAACGAGAGATAAATAATCTCGTTGATTGATGGCGCGGACGCAGAGATGCTCAAGGTTCTTATTTTGACTCATTTCAATAATTTTACTGTTCCCTTTTCTACGACATTGACGTGTCTGAAATCCGCAATTATTTTTGTGATACTCTAACACCTTCACTAGTTCTAATTTCGACGTATGTTGGACGAATAGTAACACTTATTACTTCGCTAGTTATGAACGTACAAACTATAGGCTACAGGACTGTGATAGTATGTATGCAACAAAATTTCAATAAAGAAAAGTAGTTTGAGGAAAGCAGCTAAGAAGCCCCGAAGCTGCTAGTGTTAGTACAGCTCTATGAACAACTTCACTAAGAAACGTTTAATATGTCTGATACATGTTCAGTGTGAAACTTATATAGTGTATTTCATTGTTTAACAATGAAAATGTAAGCAATGACTGATCAATGGTAATCGGGAAAACTGCAGTACGTAATGTACTTAGCTACAGAGAAAGTAGTAATCATTCTCAAGCGTAAGCTTGGGAAATGAGCGACTCAAAACAAATCAATTACAGATTGTTAACGTGAGATTCTACAATAATGCACATATTCTAATGTTCGTAATGCAGTATATTTCGTAGAAAAATTTGAGGTTACATCTATTTGAAATACAAACGTAAGATTGAAATAATGACACAAACTGGCTTTGACTGATAATATCATTCTATTTAATTTCCTTTGACCTAATTAGAGGAACAAGTCGATTACCAGCAAGGCATACAGGCGTGTTGTGCGTCGGTACATCCCTCAAACACAACTGGTTGATGTGTCGTATCTACCGTAGATTCGCTACGTTCAAAGCTATATTTTCTACAGTGTTTTATTAACTGCTAGTGCTTCAAGTCCTATCTTTGATTTAAGTTATAGTAGAATAAATATTTGTATTACTTGTTGAAGTCATCAATCTTCAAACAAATTGAAAACTCCGCTTCCGTATACAAAACTCAACTTTTAATTCTTCTAAGTATAATTGGCATGACTAGTGTTGCTAAATAATAAGAATTGTTACTTCATTTCAGTCTCGGTCAAAATATATAACCTGGAAAAAACTGCATTTAGGTGATGCAAACTTGAGAGTTACAATCTGCAACATCGATTTTTACATGCTTTTGCATTGAAGTATTTTTAAAAAATATACACAGAAATATCCCGGAATATCATACTAGAAGAATTCTTCTTTACACTCATTTAGAAGTAAGCCTAATGAAATAAATTATTTGAATCCTAAACGAGCTCGAAATGAAATACCTACGTAAAAAATTATCTTAACTAAGCACACATCTTTAGAGACATAGGTAAATGAAAGCAAGATGAAACGAACTTACCAAATTTCCATTCGCTAGGTAAAACTTCATAACCCGAATATACGAGCAGACATTTAAAGCAGCAACTTCAACACATCAGAAAAACACACACAACCAACTGGTTATTAAATATATATGCATCTTGATATTCAAATCTGAACGAAATACCTTTGCTTTCTCTGCTTATTCTACGATAAACTTAGTACAATTTGAAAATAGATATGAAATAAAAGAGAAAAGTTGAACCATTGAGAAGGAACATCCTGAGCCAATTACACTAAAAAATGTAACCAGGGAATTGTAACAAGAAGATTGTATGAGCTTGCGAGATCCTGAAAGTCGAGTTTCAAAACGAAACAATCAAATTCGAGAGTTAGATGGGAAGACAAAATGATCAAAAAATTTTTACGGTATCAACCAATAGGCAAACGAGAGTGCTGGTTTTCATGACGTTGGGCCAAAACTAAATTCTCAGAACTAAATATAGTGAAAATTAACTAAATACAAACCTTGAGCTAGTGTAGTATTGAACTCGATCGCTAATTCACAGTAAAGAATTGAATCAGATGAAAATAGTAACGTAATTAATTTATCAAACCGAATAAGATTCATGTTATATATCACTTCACAAATCCTGGTTATTTATGTTTATCATCTAGCATATATCCCCCAAATCTTACCTGCGTTCATTTAAGTAACACAGAAAATAACACTCAAGATTAGAATGACGGGCAACTGAAAATTAAAACTCGAATGAAATCATAAATGAAATACCTAATTATTTATGATAATCATAAAAACTTGAATCCTATTTCGAAAAATTGTCAACTTAATTTCGTTTGAAAAATCCTCAGCCAAAGTTAAGGAAGTTATTGATAATATGAGAAAAAAAAGTTTAATATGTTATGAAATATACATAAAGGTTAGAACATACGCATTGATGCAAAAAACGTTGCAGAATATCAAAAGTTTTAGTATTTTATATTTTTTTTATGCATTGAAGCATTAAAAAAATTGGCTCTGATCATCAAGAAGAAGACGACAGACTATGAGACATTCAATTAGAAAATCCAAAAAGATTTTTATTCTTATTCTTCAGAGGTTTTTGCAATGAGCCGGAATAATAGCTAGTAAATTACAGATAAATGCATACGAAAAACCTGTGCTATTTCAAAACGTATTCTAAGTTTCGAATTGTGACTGGGAACATGTGTTAGGTGAGAGGTAATAAGATAACGGTTTGGGAGTCTACCTACCCAAAAATACTTCATTGGATAGGCAGGAAACCCAGGAAATGTGATCTAGGTGTAAACAAGGCGTCACGCATTCTTGCGAGTTAAGTTTTTCAAAATATTTTCAGTATAAGACACAGTATCGAAGTAACCAACAGTACAAAAGGATGTTCCTACCAAGGGAAATTTTCTTATATTTTTTAAGACGATTCACGCAGTGCATAAAAAGCAGTACCAATTAATGTGCTCTGCTACGTTTTCTGATGCGTCACGCTGTATTGCAAGTGCGGGAAATGTCATCTGTAAGCCAATAAGACATTATATATTGCTTACAGACAACGTGTAATGAGAGAAAAAAAATCTTAAAAACATTTTAATTTCAACATTTTGAGCTCGAAGCTCATAATCAATAACGAATCTGAAATACATATAAGAAATGTTTCACAATGGAGACTGTGAACGAAATGGGTGAAATTCAAAAGTGAAAAGGGAATTACATCATTAATTGAGGAAAATAATACTACGGGGATTAAAACTTTGGTAAGGCTTAGCGGTTGACCATTTTTAGAGGTAATGCACTCCGCACTTTATTTTCCTTGTTATGCAAGAAAAATGTTCTTAAACATGTAATATACTTGATGAAATATAAGGGAAAGCAATATATGTAAAATACGTTATAGCGAAGTGTACTAACACGGCAGTGACTACATTGTTTGTCAACCCAATTACCATGCATGAATAACACATGAAGTAGTTTATCTGTTGATCGACTAATCTGAACAGCTGATTTGCACTCAGCTACACTTCTGATCTTCTCCCACTAAGAGATGTATTCCGGGCACCTCACTCATAAACCTTTCGTTTCAAGATAAACAAGAGTCATTCGATGTGCTTTATGTCGTGTAAAGCAGGGGCCCAAGCCATGAGATTTTTTCATGGCCAGGGTATTCAGAAATGAAATGGTATCCTTGGCTGATTGCAATGTAGCATTCTCATGCTTAAATATCAGCTGGCGTCTGCGCGCCATCTAACCATGGCTGACAAGTTTTCGTCCGAGCTAACAAATGTTCATCCAAAAAACGGGTGGAGATTTTGCACTTCCTAGCACACAAAATGGTCCTACCAGTTCGTCACTGATGATCCCTGCCCAAAACATCACCCCACCACCACCACCTTGTTGACGCCGAATCGACTAAGACTACAGCCTCGATGAGGTATCCATGCTTTGGCCCATCCATCGGGATAATCAAACAAGGCTCGGGCCTCGTCCGAGAAAGGACCGTTCAAAAATTTATTTTCATGTATTTTTTAGCACAGACGTCGCGCTTCTCCTCGTGGGATCTGTTTAGGATGGGTCGGGCGATGGGATTTACACTCTAGAGAACCCGGTACCGGGTGTTTCTGGATCCCAGTCCAAGGCCAGTACCTTAAAATATTACAGCACTGGTCGCTTTAGGATCTTTCTTTACCTGCCTACGTAATTTCTGGGAGTCCTTCTAGTTTATATTTCTTCTCTTCCCATTACGTTTCCTATCTTTGGTGATGAGATTTTTTGTATTCGGCTTTAATGTTCTCGCGTCCCTTCCCATTTCTCTGGCTATATGCACTACATGGACACAATTTACAAGACCATGTGCAATCTGCGCCATCTCCACAGCTGTCAAATATCGTTTCCTTGCCATATTCTCGCACCTGCAGTAAAGCGAGACTCGTTAAAAAACGAATCGTAACACATTACTTGATTAATTGGTATAAATTTGTATATACTGCATGTATCGTCTAGATAATTTATACGATCATTACCCTGAATAAAAACCTTTTTTGAATTGAAGATTACTTCAATACCGTATCTTATACATAGAATATATGGGAAAACCCAAGTTAGAATTAAAACGTGACGCACTTGTATTCATGTAAAGAGTTAGAGAGTATAATTAACGATGGATGAGAGTTATGAATAGGGAAAACGTACTTTATTAAACCTACAGTTGCAGAAACTGAATCGACTTGAAAAAGAACTCATGCCTGTAAAAACTGAAATCTCACGCGCTGGATGATGATGAGTTTAATTTTCTATTAATAACGGGAACAAATACTGTCAGTGTGATATTTCCGTTCAAATCGTTGTGATGAACAAAAATGGTTCGCTAATAATCTCAATTTAACTATGTTGCACAACTGAAAATTCGTCATAGCTTCAAACTGTACATTTCGGAAAAGAAAAAATGGCATCATTCGGGGAAGATCTCTCCGTGCAATGATCCGTCATGAGTGAGGGACATATTTTAGTGCAGCAGAACTGAAGAGAATGATGAAGTACATTAGTTCGTTCATTCTCTATAGTGGCTGCTGCTCAATATCTCCAATGGAATTGGATCGACGCTGTTTTAGAGATTCCAGATGTGAGGAGACCGTAATTTTGCGAGGTCAAAACTCGCGGGGATAAACGAAAAGACGTCCGTTAAAAGACGTACAACGCAAGAATGTACGGAGACATTTCGAAAAATTAGTGATGTTTCCAGCGAACAGCAGTGAATGTTCTCAAGAGTAACGAACAAAAAGTAAACAACTGTGCCATCGTACAAAATTCTTAAAGCACAACTGTCATTGAAAAGTACAAAATAATACTGAGGAAATATGCTTTTTTTCTGTGATAATAAGGAAAATGTGAAATCGACGGAATAGAAAGCTGCCTATGTCACTTTTGTAAGAAACAATGCATAATTTTTTCCTTAGAATTCCAACATGCGTTGATGAAGAACGTTATTTACATAAAGATTAAAAATCGCAATTGACCTTTAAGTATTGCTTCAAAAACGAACAGCTAATCCACGAACCCCTCGATAGAACGAGAAATTTGCCTCATTTCTCCAGTAAAGATCCTGTTCGAGTTTTTAAGTCCAGAGTAGCGTCGAGAGACGGACGGGTACGAGACCGCCTCCAAGTAGCCCTGGTTGCCCAGGTCCGCCAACTGAGAGAGTAGGAGAGAGCTATGGACGGTGTTTGGGAGTGCCGTCAAGGGCTGCTCAGAAAGTGCCCTCCGACGCGGGTGGGAGACATGCTTGAAAAATCAACGAGGTTACTCTTCTGTGAGCCTGGATTCGTAGGACTTTCTTTAGTATGAATCAGCAATAGACGAGAGTCGAGAGTCTAGAATGTATGTAGCTGAACAGAGCAACAAATTAAGGGGAATCTCGCGTCTAGACGTTGTATTCGTACGATTCTCTCCACTTTAATATTCACATGAAATTAACGCCCGTTTTACAGCAATGACCTAAACCTTACTCCATCGAAGATATATATATATATAAATAAATGCATAATTTAATTTAGTTAGTTAATTTAATTTCTGGAGATAATTTTGTCACATGTTATGGACATGCAAGAAAAATAGTGGTTTCAGAAGTGAGCTTCAGCTTTGATTAGAGTTCTGGCAATAGTTTGTGATCTATTTCCAGCTAAGTAGGCACAATAGAGAGTCCAGTTAAAGAAGTAAAACGAACTTAAAAACAATATAAATTGATCTTTTCTTACTTGAAATTATTCCATATTTAGGTGAGTTGTGAGATTGAAATAGTTTGAATTGCCTATTTTATATTAGTACATGTATTTAAAGACTCTCAACTGGTCTGTATTGTTTTCCATTTTAGAAATGAAGCTTTTTATTGCCTTTAGAACTCATACATATGAACAGCAGCAAAATTTCATCATTTTGCATTAGTCGCATTTGAAAGTTCATTTACTCAGAAAAATAATTGTGTCCAACGTATCATAATCCATTCACAGTTAAGCACACAACGGTAGCCAGTATTAGAGAATCATGGCTATGGTAGCCCATTCATTAAAATACCACATTTGCAAGCTGCAATGCCGTGCTCATTTGAATCGAAGTAACGCGACCACAGCCGCACGATTTGTCACTCTGAGGGGACTGACTAGCTTCCACTAACCGGCGGATTTACATTTACATTCGTGCGCAGTGGTTGACAACCTGATTAAATCCTTACTTCTATGCCGACTACCGCAAACACCTTAACACGGATGCGAGAACCACTTATATGTATGTGGCCGAATTAAAAAATGGAATCATTCCATAAATCGAGACTTCCTTAGATCCATACATTAGGATACTGTGAAGAACCGGTTGTTGTTAAGACGCGAATGTCATTATTTTTCGTCATCCTGGTTTTAAAATAATTTCTACTACGAATTTTTGCACATTATCTTTCCCCAGATCATTGGACCTTGCTCCCCACATTCAAAAGTCGTACAGCGGAGGGCACCCTCATTGAGAGGTGTTTCCTCCCCCATAAGCAGCCAATGAAGCCTTCCGCTGCTACCCCGCGGACGGGCTCGCTCACAAATCGGCCACGTCCGTCCTCACCACAACTCAACTTCCGTGCCAATGAACTCTCAGACACTTGTAATGGTGAAACACTGCCGGATCCGCCGGATGTCCGCGATACAGTTTTTCAATGAATGCGTACTCTCCAGGTTACCACAGATTCTACAGAATTGTCTGCACGCTTTATCAAACTTTTTGGCTTTGAGAGACAAAGATTGGTATATATTTCACCTGAAGTAAAACTACTCTCTCTACTCTCTTGAAAGCGCGATACGACTGCACACTCAAATTTTGCACCTGATATTTCGATCATTTGATTTTTTCGTACCTCGTCATTCATCCAGAATAGGCACTAAAGAAAATTATTTGGAAATTACTATCGGCCCATTCCAATACTCTAGTCTTAAAGACAGAGGTTATCGCACCATGTGCATAAGCTTTCTACTGCATCAGTAGTGTTACTGGAAGAGGAGTGACTTCAAAGGCCATACAAGAAGTATAACTGACATATGCATTATTTTGTAGCACGAGTCGAAAGTCCCAATACTGATTACAGCCTCCATTTATTTCTCTTCATTCTCCCATAATCAGGCTTATCCATGCTGACACTTAGAGCACACCTTACGGGTTCAGAGAGATGAAACATAGAATTTCAATTTGTTAACACTCATGCAACTCACACGGACCTGTAAAGAGTAATCTTCTCGGAGAGTTAGCGATGAAAAAACTGAGTTATATCACATGTTCATAGATCTCGTAGATTGAAAACGTGATCTTATAATTAAAGTTATTAGGAAGGCTATGAGAAACATGTTGTTTTGATAAAAGCTTAGTTAAAAGCTTAAAAGCTTGTTGAGTTTTCGAGCGTCTGCAATAGAGAAATTAATAAAGAAAACACACGAATTTAATCCACAACAGTCCAAAGCAATTATTTTGAATATGACAAAAAAATGAACTCAGAAAACAACTTGCCAAATTAATATGTTAAAAAGCATTTGAACTGGTCCCGAGCTATCTTGATCATTGCGTGACGGTTTGTGACTTTGAATTACAAGACTTTCCAGTGTTCTTAAATCCGTGGGGGTGGACGATGCTGTTCCCTTGAAGTTTACTTTGAGTATGAGATGGTTAGTTTCTGTAGCGGGATCTCTAATATTAATATTAGGTGGTGAAGTTATAGGCTATACAGTGCAGTAGGAGAGATCCCTTCAAGCACCACAACGCGTGTGTGCAGGTGACGTTTAGTCTTTAGAGATCCCGTTACAGAAGTTAACTATCCCTTGCTCAAAACAAACTTCAAGGTAATAGCATCGTTCACCCCTACACATTTAAGAACACTGAAAGTATTTCAATTCACAAGCACAAACCGTCGCTCAATGATGAACAAAGCACGACATCACTTCAAATACTTATTTAACATTTAAATTTCATAGGTTGATTTCAGTTTTAATATGCTGGTCATATTTTAAGAATATTGTATGGAACTGTTAAGCAATTTATTTGTATATTTTCTTTTTATATTTTGCTACTGATGGGTGAAATATACCTTCGAAAGCTATAACTTTTATTGAAACGAAATCTTTTCTCATACCCTCCTTAATAACTTTCAAACGTGCATATCATCGGTCAGGAGATACAATTGCGGATCCATTATTCGTCCTAGGTACTGCGACATCAAAGAGTAATAACAAATCTTTTCTTGGTAAAACAAAAGCCGTGTCGTAAAATTCATCGCGAAGTAGGAAACCATGACCTTCATTCATTATTCAATTTTAATTTATATTGTTTAATTGTAGACATGAATGAGGTACTCTGTCATTTCCTCAGACACAGTTCTACTTTAGAATGAAAATTCTATCATATACATACATATATTCATGATCGATGTAGATAATCCTTTCTGGCTAAGATGTTTCAAGACTACGCAAAGAAATCGCACTTATTATCAAGCACGGCCTCTCAGTGACCTCTGAATGTCTAGTAAGCTTTTAACATTAAACTTCCCTCCTATACTTGTGCGATACTTGTTGAATGTTGTCGATCCAACAACAGTAATAAATTCATCACCATCTCAACCCCGTCAATTGCTTAGTAGTTCACCTAATAGAGCACGCGTGGTTTTTTCACCATTCAGGGAAAATTATGGGAGCCGAATGACAAAATTTATGCGAAATGCATTATAGCATTTCATATGTTCAGAATTATCCCTCAAATGAGCGTTGGGAGTACAATTTCTCAAAAGGTTTATTTATTCTACTAGGACTAAACTTTGTGACAACTTTTACTTCATTTTCTCGGGTCCTTAGTGAATATACTTGAACTCGTAGACGCACCCCGCCAGAAAATGGCGGAACAAATGGTGTTGAATAACTAAGATGCCCTCTCATTTACTGTAACTCTGACATGAAATAATGTTATTTTCCGTATCGCTGATACGGACTGCCTTATATGACAGTCTCGCTATTAGTTTAGGAGTACGGACCCGGGAGTTTTCGCCTATCTAAATCCAATCGGGAATTTTCTCGTATCTAAACCAAGCAAGCAATATCTGTGTATTAGTATACAGTATGTCCCACAAAAACCCGAACCGAGGATTTTTTTTCTCCGTATCAGTAATACCATCATAAGAATATCATAAGCATTTAATTTATAGAAGAATAATCCTTCAAAAAAACGGTTCGGTTTTTATGGGACAGACTGAATGGTGGGATTACCCGTGTTTAGTATTTTATATTTTGGAAATATGGATAACTTTAATACTTTTAACAACTCATAGCGAATACGACTTTTGCATTTTGTAATGTTCCGAAAAGGATTTCGCGATACAGTTAACTCATTGCGTACAATTGTTCCTATATTTTGAATATCTTGAAAATGCTTGGGCCTTTATGCCCTAGCCACACTGGGGTGCCGCTGCTTTGTATGCATGGTGTGCCTTTGCATATCCGCGAGCTGTTGAATGAGACCGTTTCCCTCTGCCGTCTGATGATAGTGAGGCAAGGGAGGCCTATCAGGTAAGTTTGCAGAAAGTTATCCAGCTTCTTCTTGAAGACGAAGTTGGATAATGAATGGAGAATTTGAAGAATGAATTGTTTCAATGAAACGGAGAATTACCTAGTTTCTATGACTACAATTACTATAACACGTTTTCTATGTCATATGATTATCTTTTTATCAATCATGTAATTTCCTGCTGCTTGTTTCATTCTCTAATAGGATGTATTTGATAGCTTTGACTTAATATATTTCTATGTTTAAAATTGGGCATTTCAATGTATATATACTTTCAAGATGCACAATTCATAATTTCATACATCTTTAATTCACACTTTCGTTGCTTCACTGAGAATGAGAAGATTTTAAAATTTTGGAAGAATTCTTACGAGGGAAAATTTTGTTACTCTATTAAAAAAGAATTTGCGTCTAATCGACCTACTGCTATTTGAACAACCCTTGCTTTAGTTGTTCTACACATATAACAAGCGCAAACAGCATGGCATCAATAAACACGCATCTACTCGTGAGAGCACCGAACATTCCAGGCGACGTCTGCAGCAGATCAGTGCTGTGCGTGCGTCCGTACGTGCGACAGGAAATGGTTGGCATCTCTGACGTGCCTCAGCGGTGCGGGCACTCGACACGTTATACAGCACTCCATGTTTGCAGTCATCCTCGGTGCTGGTGACGTAACGCTGCATTATAAAACTCAACATTCATGTCTCTAGCATCAATGTTATTACTTAATAACTATACTATACAAACTAAAAATGGGATTCTTTTGAAATCTTGTAGCTTCTATTTCATCCTCATTAATATGTGAGAGTTTCAGTCTCAGTAGAATACTGCAAGTCATGAAAAACGATGGGGCTGAAATTTTAAGAATTGATGCAATGTTGAGCTAATGAGATTGCTTAGCGTATGAAATCACACTAGCCTGCTACGAAATTGAATGCAGCTGGTAATGATGAAGAGGGGTGGTCAAATTTGTCGATTCTACGGGGCAATGCTTCAAATTTTGTTTATTTCGTTACTGAATAATTTACCATCATTATTTTCATTAATAATGTCAGCGAATAAAATATAAAAACAGTTCAAAAATAACATTTAAACCTTGGTATCCCATGCGGAAGTTTGCGATTTAAATAAACAGAGTAGTTGAAAGGAATCCATTGTACAAATACGTCGTAGACAGAGGCAATTTTATGAGGAGAGTTTTTGAAACATCAACTGGGTTCTTTTAGGTATATTTTCCCAAGCTTTCGCAGGCTTAAGCAGCCTGCGTTTTCAGTGTTTGTTCCCCTGAAAACGCAGGCTTGGAAATTCAACATAGTTTACCAACACTCGCACGTCCATGGATGCCACATTTGAATAGTTTGAAGCCTTACTACGCGGTTTGAAGCCTACACAAACCGCTACTGCAGAAGTGAGTTAGGAAATTAATGAAACAACTTAGAAACCTCTGTTGTGCATTTTAGAAATAACTTTTTTCCAGTATTCGTAACTCGAAAGTGTTCTTTTAAATCGAAAAGCAAAGCAAGAGAAGCATCAGCTGCTCTGAATAAATCAATATTCTCATGGCTGAGTCATTAGACAGAATCTGGAAGTACTGTGAGCTGTAACGGGATCTTTTTGAGCGCTTCTTAATTCAAAGCCCCCTCAGAGAGCATAGGATAAACATTAGGGTTAGGTTTTGTCTATCATATGCTACGGGGAGTGGAGACCCCAGGGGGGCACTGTTAGGTTACCCCAGCTATATATAGGCTTTTGAGGCTTCTATCTTTCGTGCCCACTTCCTTCAATTTACACACCTTCTTAGCTGCCTCGTTTTTACTTTTTAACTTACTGTTTTTATGCGCAAGGAATCTTGTGTGGAAACACACCTTGGGAAAAGATTCCCGTGATTTCACAGTCCATAATGAATGGTCCCTTCTCTTTCGGTAAGAGATAGTCCGAGTTACTGAGGCGCTGCAAACTATACTACCAGCACTGCTACTTCTCATTACTTTGTAGCGGTTGAGGTTCGCGCACTTGTTCCTTAGTCGGAAGGAGGACACATTTTGCAGTTATTCTCGCTGCAATCTTAGCCGCATACCCAGCGGTCTCGATGCCGCTGAATACTTCAAAATCATGACTGGTTTTGGATTTTGTCTTCGTATTTTTCATGCCGTACGTACCCAAAACTCGACTTTGACTGTCGTCGCGTTTACCCGCTCCCACTTGCTTCGATTTAATCATTGATAAACATCTTGTCAGCCGCCGATGGGTTCCTCGAAATACCTGTATGAACAAACGAAAAATATTTGTTTTACAAATCACGAAGCTTCACACATAAGCTTAAAAGATACATTATTTTTGATGCAGAAAAATCCAGTGGAAAGAATGAATGTTCTAATCCAGCTTAACTCTCTCTCGATTGATGCAGAACCATTGACCTCGTATGGCAATGTGTTTGGGCGCACCAATCAGTGAAGTAAAAAACAAGGCCTGCTGATAACACACAGGTTGATAGCTCATAAAGGAGCCACGTGAAGCAAAGCCACGGCAGACCTCACTTTTCAAGAGTGACTAAGAATCTCCCAGCAGAAAGCTGTTCGAAAATTAAGGCTCTCTTCATCTAGTTCCTACAGATTGTTCTCTTTACAGGCTGATGGAAAATTTATGCAGGAGTTCAATATATCTTAAAAATGTTGAATGAAATCAAGCTAGTTTTTTACTTCTAATGAAATAGAAATTCATTTTATGAAGGGAGCATGAAAGAGTTAGGGGCAAGATAGTTATAGAAACGAATCAAGTTGAATTAAAGTTTAAAATTGGATTTTCAATTCTTTACATGGCTTATTAATTAAATCTTAATTAGAAATATGCGAAATAATTTTGTTAGAAGGTGAACAATTATGACATTCAGTTAGTTTGACGCTCGATAGCCACTTAGACGGCGAGCTCAAGCGAGTGAAATGCAGGCCCATTTGGCATGGACTGCAGAGAACGTGGAATTCATGCACAGGCGTGTTCCAACGCAAAATTCCCTACGCATAGAAACAGTAGCTTAAGAAGGAAGAAGGAGAAAAGATAAGAAACAATCAGCGAAAAAGGCATGAAAATGGAACCAAAACAGTGGATTCAAAAGATAGAAGTCTCAGAAGAAAAAGACAAGAAAATTCGTTTATTCCCAAATCAGTCACATAAAAAGCAGGAAACTACTCGGATTTTCAATAAGCAAGACTACAAGCTTAAAAATAATTGCAGACTTCCCGTTGAGACAGTTGTGATTAATTCACTGGCGTATCGTTCAGCGTTAAGGCATTAGCACGTTAGCAAAATATGAATAAAAAAGTCTATAACGAAAACAATCGAAGATCAATTTATATCTGCAATAACTTAACAGCGACTTGGGGCGCCAAACCCATTCAACTTTATTGCAAGGTTTTCTAATAGCTACCCGCACGAACGGAATCATTTAGTTAAACTCCTGATCTAGATCAAATATGATGAACTCAAACGCAGAGAAATGGAACAAAATGTGAATTCATTGGAAAATTCTAGAACCGTGCAAGTACGTAAGAGTAAACCAACAGTACGTGTACCGAGTATTTTCAATACCAAGAAGCAAAGCCGGACAATTTAAGACCGCAGTAGAGCGAAATATCGGACACTTTGCGACAGCTTAGATACACGGTACAGGTCTCCCCAATGAGAAATAAGTAGAAAAACGAGAAAAAATTGACTAAATCTAGAACTAGTGCTAAAGTCTATCACAACTATATTTCTTCATAATTTTATTAGTTAGTCTCCCTAGTCACATGGTATGCTATCTCAAGAAAGCGAAAAGAAGAGACCACTCAGTTTGGACTTCAGAAAACTAGGAATCTATGTACAGGTGTGTTCTCACGCAAGATTCCCTGCGCATAAAAACAAAGTTAAGAAGGATGAGGAAAAAAAATGATCCAACGAAGAAAACATGAAATTGGAAAGCAGAAGCACTAAAGACAGAAGATCCGAAGGCCTACTCAGCAGAGGTAACCTAAGTGTCCCCCTATAATATCCCAGTCCGCACAAAACACCGGATAGACAAACCTAACTTATCCTATTGACCGTGGCCTGTCTTAACGCCTCCCAGAGGGGTGCAGAGTGCAGGACCCAATTGAATGTATCTACGTAAAACTCTGTCAATCCACGTAAAGAAACGGGGGAAAATATTGGCAAGGAGAATTCAGTTCGACATTCGATTCATAATTAAATTAGCGCTATGTCTACACATGCTCTACTGCCTAACATGTGCAAGAAAAATTTTCATTTCTGGGTGACTTACCACACTCGTAACCTAGCGCAATCCCGTCGGAAAATTGTGCGCATTGATATTTTGTTTTTAACTTGTTCCTCCACATTTTAACGGCAGCACGCACATTTTCGATTGCTGTGTTGGGCACGACCTTCAAATACTTTTGTTTCACACCAATACCTTGAATGAGACTGGTTCGATCGAGTGAATTTAATGATAGGCTTTGATCTCGTATGCCCTTCAGCGGGCATTGGATACATAATAGACGAGCGCGGGTCAGGTCGCTTTGTCATCGTATACTAAAGAAACCAGGACCTCCGTGACATCACTTCGCTTTAGTTAGGCCTTCGGCACCTCTACTTGAAGCGTCTACTTTTCTGTCTTACTTTCACGCCTTCTTTGCCCATAATTTTTACACCTCTTCGCTCTTCACTTGCTGTTTCAGTACTTAGAGGAACCTTTGTGGGAAGACCCCTGACGCATCGACTCCGTTTTCTGCAAACAGTGCCAGTGAATTAACCTGTTAATGGGTATTGACATCATATGATGTCCGCGTTGTTGTTTCATTCACTCAGTCGCTGTCTATTCCACAGACCGTGTAAATGCAACGCCGGCCACCTGGGCGGTGATCGTAAACAGGTTAATTTGTTCTATTTCAGTGCGAGATAATACGAGTTACAGAAGCGGAGCCCTTCTTACTCCGTACATAATACAATAGAAGTACATATTCAATGTAGCGTGACTTCAATTAAGGGCATTAGAACCGAAGAAGGAAAAACCTTCCTAAAGTTACTCATACAGCTTGGCCTGCCATACAATCAAGAACTATGTCTTTCAACCCATCTCATGTAGAATGTATATTCATCATTAAACTACCATATACTTAACAATCCTGTTACTCTCAAAAGAAGTTTAGGTATCCCACCACTCAGATTCTCAACATCAATTAGAATTTCTGCAAAATTTTCCATGGAAATTAGACCATTGACGTTTACTAATAACGGATCCCCACCGTTTCGCATCACTTCAAAAGAAAAAAAAAACATACACCATCTTCGTTACTTCATGCAATTGGAGAAAGAAAATAAAATGCTTTCGATCTTAGGCTTGCCATTTATTTAGACAGCAGCCTGCACGGGAGGTTCGTAGTTGTCGGGCCTGTCAACAGTAACGCCCATGCCTCCTCCTCCTCCCATCTCCAACTCGTCGCGCACAGCAGTCGTGACGGGACACTTGTCACCGTGGAGGTCCATCAGGCGGCTCAACTCGAAGCGAGGCTTCTTGAGTACCTTAACCTGCAACAAAAATTGAAAAATAAAGTTTCGCTGTTGATTGAGGCCCAAATTTTTTTGAACTATTACATTGAATCCAACTCTGCTGCGTGTGGAAAGGAGTAGTAGAACTTTATCGATAATATAAGAATATCCAGTCATTCCTCAACCTGTAGTCTATATCTAACTTCTCGTTTGCACGATGTCAAAACGTACTTCTCAACCAAGGATATGAGAACGTAAATTGAACATCCCACATTTTAATTTTGGTTAAGAAATAAGACGAGAACGAGGAAACATTACAGAGCGTCTTACGACAAACGGAATCTAAAATGAAAACCATATAATTTAAAAACTAGTCGCTGCATTTTGTATTGCTTTAACAATATTCTTCATTGAACGCTTTTTAACAACAAGTATATCTTGAAGCCCGTCACTTGGCAAATGCCAAGGTTATTAACCTCGGAAGGCGCCACAGAGGAGCACGTTGAACGAGTTACCTAATGATTCTTGTTCTAAGCTTTCCTCAGCTCTTACCGCACGTGTTGAGGGCACAATCTTTGTCAATCGTAAGCACACAGGGCATAGATTGCTGCACTTGCTACGATAGACTTCAAATATTAAAAGCAATAAAACTTCAGACGAACTTATCAAGAGTACTTAGACAAGTATTAGTAGTCGAAGTGTTACGTGCGTTTCGGTAGCTGAGCAAATAAGCGCGTCGACAATCTCGCCTCACACAAAAGCAGTTCTAACAGGGATCATTCATGGGGTTACTCTGAAGAGATACTATGTAGTTTGATTACGTATTTTATTCATTAATTAGTTTAAAGCGCTCTAGCTAGGGCCACAGCAAAGGCTATCTGAAGAGAGCGAAAAGTAAGGACCCGTTAGTATGAACTTAAGAAGACTTGAAATCTACGCGCAGGAGTGTTCCCCACACAAGATTTCCTGTGCTTAGAAACAGCAAGTTAAGAAAGAAAAGGAAGAAAAGAAAAAGAATAATCCGAGAAAAAGGAATGGAAACAGGAAGAAGCTAAGATGTTATTGACAACCAACACGTGCAATGAGCCAAAATAGTCCTCCGATCACTTTTATTAATACCTTCCTTGTTCACCCACAATCACCTTTCCTCTTCAATGTTCTCTACTCCAACAAGTGTTTAGAAGTCACTTATTACACTTGAAACCTTGAGGGGACAAACCAAATGGTCATATCTATGTCCAGAAGGCAGCTGATCCAATGGGGTATCAGTTGCTCACCTGTGAACAGCCGAGTAACAAACCCCACTGGGCAGCAACTTGCATCTTAGTAGTAGTAGTAAACCGATCATAACTGGCGCTTCAGGATTACTTGCATCTCAGCAATGATCATGTGAAATAAAGTATTAGACAAAAAGATCACAGAAATTCAACTACTCTCGAGTATCTAGGTTAGACTACACTTCTAGCAGGAACAGCACAACGCTTTCACTTTACTATAAAACCGGCAACCCTAGATTACCCTAGGGTTGTCTAGGGCAACTAGGACAATCCTAGACTATCGGTTTAAATCGCCTTGATTAAATCTTGTCGAACAGTAAGCATAGAAAAAATAGACCAGGTATTTTTTCGTCATTTTTGAATCTCAGTAGCTCAAATGAATCTCAATAATAAGCGAAATTTCCCAGATTACTCACAGGTAAGACAAAGTTGCTTCTTCATAATAATTACTCAAAGCACTCAGAATCAAAGGGAATTACCTAGAAGAAGTAAACCATTGGTAACTGGCGCTTTAGGATCTCCTGTCTTCTGGCACTGAAAACACAATTTCGTTACAAAGCTATAGAATTGCCGATTCTCTAAAATTTTCAACCGGGCACACAAAAAAGAAAGCTGTGATTTTCACATTTTCAAGGTATAATTAAAATGACCGCAATAGAAAATTAAAGAGGCTACACTCTATACACCTCCTACCTTTCGAATGTAGACATCCTTGAGGGGGTAGACTGAGTTGCAGCTCTTCCTGATGTCATCAGCAATGGTATCAGGGATGAGTTTGCCCACCAGATCCTTGAGCTCGCAGTTGGACACTTCGCGGTTCATGATCTCCACCATCTTGCGGCGAATTGTCTTGACCTGCTTGCGCTGGGCATAGCAAGTTTTTTTGACTTGGTTGTTCATTTTTTCGGTGAAGCCGATGCAGAAAACACGCAGAATGTAGCCGTCAGTAGTCTTGCAGTCAGTGAAGGCCCTGATGTAAGTCTGCCGAAATGAGATTAATTTCAGATGTTAAACTCCAAATAATTCTGATCCGGATATCGAGTACATGACCCGTCTCAGGTTTAGTACCTGTCAGTTTAATGAAGTTCAGCAGCAAAATGAGCTAGAGATCTGATTAGGAGTCGATAATACAAGAAAACCAGCAAAACTGGCCAGTTACACCAACTAATACTTAGGAGGATCAATGTTTCTTCGCAAAAAAAAGTCGGCTCCTTTTTAAAAAGTGGTATGTGAAATTGTTCTTTCGATAAACCAATGCATCAACTAAGTTCGTCCCTCACTCTTTTTCTTAAGATTGAAAAGGGATAATTATGCTGTCAGATTATGA
The DNA here is from genome assembly GCA_014899125.1 of Orchestia grillus. Lineage (NCBI taxonomy): Eukaryota > Metazoa > Arthropoda > Malacostraca > Amphipoda > Talitridae > Orchestia > Orchestia grillus. Next base: position 21,847 of record VOMN01091744.1, read on the forward strand.
AAAATAATTGTTTCGATTTTAATGAAAAAAAATATCGTTATTTTTATTACGTAAAAACAGACCTCTACCACATCTTCCTGTCGTTTTCATGTTCTGAAGAGTAAAAACTCTCTACTTGGAAATAGCTACACCCATGATCAGGGCCTCTGCTTCAAACACAATCCAAACGAAGCATTGCGCAATTAAATTAGCATATCAGCTAAAATTGAAATGACGTGTGAAGCTATTAGATCTAGATGGGAAAGCTTGTTTTCGTTGCGTACAGATTCAGATGGATAGTGTAGAACGCGTAAACCAAACATTTAAACGAATAATACATTCCCCGCGCCGTGTGTTTTCAATGGTGTGAAAATTAAAGAAGTAAAATGGCCACGAAAGGAGTCCCGATGGCATGTCTATGGCTGAGATAACTTAACAGCGTCCCCTCCTAGGGTCATAAGTCCCCGTGGCATACGATAGACAAAGAAGGAGTATGATAGTTACTAGCGCTTCAGTTTAGCTTGCCTGAAACAAAACTAGCAATGCGATACAATAGACAAACCTAACCCTACTGTCTTATCTTGATTGAGGGGGGCTTCTGATACGAAAGATCGTGTGATGTTGCCACGGGTGACCAAAGCGTGCATTAAGCTATCGCGAGAGAATTGAACACTAGCGTGTTAGCAACTATGTAACAATGCTCTAGTCACCTAATTTTTCAATACCTATGTACGTACTAACATTCCCAATAAAGTAGCCACATTGTGAATTTGAACTTTAATGCATAAACGTTGCAAATATACTTCACGATTTTAATGAGGATTTGTAGCTCGGATATCCATTGCCTTACTGAAAGGATTGCCACGCAATTATTAAAGTGGGCTTGTAAATTGTAAATAAATCACGCCTCATTCTTGTCAAGGAAAATATTTATATTGGATAAACCGAATGTCTACCACAGACTAGGCAAAACGAAATTACTAAATTTTTTAGCAAGAGTTCACCGTACGACCTGTCACCCAGTTGAAATGATTTATGGTTCCTGAATTTCACATGGAGATGATTGATACGCTAGGATTTCAAATGCAAGAAATGAATGATCGACAGCAATGACTGTACATCCGTTGAGCATATGCATTAAAAGTAGAAGTAAACTCGCACCACATAAGCTGTATCGTAGTAACACGATTTTACACAAAATTTAATTGAGCAAAATTTTATTAATTCTAGTATACCTCACGATTGCATACCAATAGACGACCGTGAAGTTATTCATATAATTTACTTCCGTTTATCTTTTACCTATTCCAACACAACACCACAATTCCTGCATCAAAATCAGGGTGAGCTAAAAAGAGTGGACAGGCAGAGCCGTGAGTACACACTGACCTGCCATTTCTTGACCATGCTCCTGAGCTTATCAGTCGTCAGGTCCATTCCATGAAAATTGCAGAGCAGATTTTTGCCCTGCACATCCTCACAAATGAGCCGGAACTTGCGGAAGCTCCGTTCGGCGTCAACTTCATTTTGCAGATCCGCAAGTGACACCTCGAACACCCGGTGCTTCAGAGCCTCGCTGGCAATCTCTGCAGACAGGATAATGCATAAACAACGCTTCTCAACATCCTTTCTTACCAACTCGAAGTAAAAACGGTTTGGCTGAGTAGTGAACTGTCAGTGACACAGAATAGGTCATTAAATCAATGCATTCCTAAAATTGAGATTGGATATTAGTTGTCTCCTCCCTACACACATAAAATAAGATTCAAAGAGCGAAAATGAGGAACCATTGCGTGTGAACTTCAGAAAACGTGAAATCTATGTACAGGTGTGTTTCCACACAAGATTCTCCGCACAATGAAATGGCCAGGAAAAATGAAGAAAAAAGACTCAGAAGATGAAATGAAAATGGAAAAAGTGAACTTAGCATGAAAGAAAGTAGTCCCACAGGTTTAGCTAAAGCTGAGATAACCTAACAGTGTCTTGGTGAACACAAGTCTCCAAAGCAGAGACTAAAAGAAATAACCTAACCCTATTCTTCATGGCCTGTCATATGTCCCGGTCTCCTAATGGGTACTAAAATTGAGACGAAACGATTGCTCACAGGCAGCCAAAATGCAAAGATTGGACTACTGAATATCTATCAAAGGCAACTATTCCACTTGAGTGGGAGAGTTAAAATGAAATTATAATAGTTTTTCCACAAAATTAATTTACTCATTGAAAATACACTCCCTTACAAACCATTATTGAAATAGATAAAAGGATGCATAACTTGTATGAGATTAAAATACACACACCAGTGCAACTGCACCTTTGAGTTTCAGGTAAAGGCATCACAAGTTCTCTACTTAGAAACCAACCTTGAATTACAAATCCCCCCACCCAAGCTTATTATGCTCTAAAATAAAATGCACATAAGTTTGCCCACAAAGTAACCAACTACACTTCAATGACCCGACCAGTACACATAAAACTTTTTTGAAACACCCAATTCTTTGAGGATTCATTTTATACCCAATAAAACAATGCATACAATAACCAACTATATAAACCACAACAACCATCGAACCATCAGCAGCCTCCATTTCTTCATTCACCAGTTGTGCCAATGCATTAGCAAGTACTCACTGGTGCCCTGCGTTCTGTTGACAAGAGTCTTGCCGACCTGACGATTGGTGTAGGTTCCAGGAGCTTTCACGTCATACCAGTCCTTGCGAGTGAAGGGATCAATTCTGCAATGAAATTGTCAGGTCACTACATGCAATAGCTGTTATGCAACGCTCAAGCAGGCTTGAATAAATTACATTCAATTTTCATCATATTACAATTTTGACAAAGTAAACATAAATAAACATCCCATACAAATAAATTCCAAAGAATGTCCTCCATTACAATAATGTAGCAATACTTCAGTTCATAATTAGCATTTAATATAAAAATCAAGCATTCCTGATTAGTTTCTTTAGAAAATCCACCATCTTTGTTAAATAATACACCACAATTCTTTGTTAGTTGACCTGATAAACACCCGAGATGTTTGGCGGTCCAGATCATAAAATGTTAGTAATGCTGAATTGAAACACAAAATAACCTCTCAAACAGTACCTATATCAAAACCACTACATCTAATTTTAGTTAATATTTTAATTTGAATTTTTTTCCAACAAACAGGGTTAGGGCAATAACTGTAAATAACACTCAGACCAACATATTAGTAAGTCCATTAATTAAAATTTAGTCATTTCTTATTCTGAGCTGTTACCACAAAATCAAGAACTCCAAGACAAATGCAAAATTCCTCAAGGGGTAATGACACAAAATCCTGAGAATTTTTCCTCATCACATAATTCAGCTATTCTTCAATACTCAGTTTGCTAACAAAGGAAAAACTAGTTTAGAGATCAATATAAATGCAAACCAGACAAATATATCACACTTGTGAGGTGTATTGTTGAGAAGGGCACGCACAAATGGAAGTGTACAAAAGCACACTGATAACTTACACTTTCTTCTTGGATCCCTTCTTAGGAGCCTTCAACTGCTTAGTCTTACCAACAGCCATTGAGAATATTTAAGGTCAACAAGCTCTTGAGATAAATGAAAATTATACAACTTCATAGAACTTTTAAAGAATAGGATGCAGGTTTTAAACTTGCATACATAAAGCCTTTCATTCAACATTGCAACTGTTCCATACCTTGCTAAACTTACTCAAGATCCAGTATATTTCTACTGAGATATACACCAGTGTACAAATGCATATACGACCTTCTTTTGAAGCACAATTAAATGTTCGATTAAAGCTAATCTTTGTACATAAATATAAAAATGAAAAAATTTACAGTACTTTACACAGAGCATGATGTACAGTCTATCTACTGAGAATTTCCTTATTATTTCAATAGCTCAAACTTAATATTACAAAATAAAAATAAAATTCTTTCAGCAATTTTAACAAGTTCTGGGAAATCTTTCAGAAGTGCTTCAAGCATCACATCTCAATTGACAATGCTGTGTTCCCTTTAGACAATTATTTTTGGGGAATGTTCAATCTGTTTCTCATAGAATTAGAATGATGCTCCCTAACTACATGGAATGCAATCTCAATTGCAAAAAGAAAGGGATTTTTAGTATGGACTTAAAAAGGCTGAATCTATGTACAGGTAAGTTCCCACTAGGATAAAGTAGTCATACCAAGGTCGGCAACTTGAGAATGGGATGAGACCAGAGTGGATACCATTTAGTATATATGAGGCTAGAAAGAACACATTTCAGATAAAGTTTCTGCTATTTATATGCATTAATAGCTGATATAAGAATTAGGAATAAGAAATGCAATGAACTATTTCAGTAATTTTAATAAAATTTGTAAGAACACAGGAGTCTTTAGAGGTACAAGTGTAAGGTGGCAATGCAACAGCAGCGGAAGTTTCTGCTTGTCACCAAGTCAAATTGTTCTATGGTTGTAAGGAATGTTGAAATGGTGTACTGGGCTCTCAAACTACTAGGTTATATTGAATTATTGGTAGTTGTGAATATGCTTAATATTGGTCTGTAATAATTAGAAATTGATTTTTGAAAAATTTTTAAACATGTGACAAGTTATTCTGCAGCTTTTAGGATAAAAATACAAAATGACCTAATTATTGGTACCAAAGTTTCTAAACATTTGGTATATTACCTAACAAAACTATCAAGAGTACAAATTTTCCTCACTATAGTATGCATAAAGTTAAATCAAATAGAATTATGGACCTCTCTATCTACTCTTCTTTATAGACTAACACATGAGGCTAGTCTGCAGTTGAATGGCTGGGGTTTAAAAAATCACTCAATATGTATTGCCTTTTCAAGAAAATACCAGCCTTTATACATACATAAAAATGTGTATCATTTTTTCAACTATTTAGCTAAAATAGCACATCCTTATACAATTTTAAATCAGCTGTGTCTATGCATTATATCAAGCCGTTTTGCATCCAACCCTACTCACAATTACTAGTAGAACTCTTTATGAAACTCAATAATGCTCCGTTAAAAAAAATTCAGCACACTTTTCTCTGTTAGGCACAATAATGGATTATTATTTTATATACTGCAGCCATTAGCATTGAGTGTCCTATTCTTCATACACCTATTTTGATGTTATTGGATAGGAATTTTTTCCAAGTTGCAGAACTATTTTTAAAAAAGTTTCAGATTATAGGAAAAGTTTGAAAGATAATCAAACTATTTTCACACTAAATAGTAATGCAACAATAATACAAACTAGAGAAACATGGGCCAGATTTCTAAATATTGATTCTTGGCCTCATCACATAATACATTGTATCAAAAACCAATTCTAACTATATGTCAACAGGAGGAAGCACACAAGCAAGTTACTAGTTGTACAATGCAAATGGGCATCTGATACTCAAAAGTGAATGGGTAAAAATTTCATACCAATGACACCAAAATAAAGACTACAATGGAAATCAGGCTGTGTGCAGCGAGCCTTTGAAACGTAATTTAATCCCAAAACAATAACCACTACTGATTAGGCTTGTAAAGAATGTCCTAAGTTGCTCAAATATTTGTTACAGAGCATAATTGAGAAAAATTCACCCAAAAACTTCTACAAATGCACTGCATGATTTTCTTGTGAGCTAGTTTACTCACATAAACGGTAACTAGAACTAATGGCCCAGCTGCGACTTTTCACACCACATACCAACCTCCTTACCTATCAACTCAACAAGTAGGGCTATAATTCAACTCAATGTAGTTTCTGAGGTACGGCGGTGATAATACCGACATCCATACTGAATCGAGTGAATGGCAAAAGCTTCAGAGCACACACGGTATTTAGGATAGAGTACTAAAATCAACGCTAACTGCCACATCTACATACTATCAGCAACTGTGAAAACAATGAACACAAATAAATGATTCCTAATAAAATTTAACAATAGGTAACGGGCTTTCTCCGTAGTTTAGCCCCACTAAACTTCTGAAAAATAAAATTGACATTCGCTCTTGACCACGAGCATAGGATTTACAACAAAATAGTTGCTCTAACCGAATTGAAAATTCAACGTGATATCGCACTTACGCCTTCTTTTTAGATCCCTTCTTCCCAGGTTTCAGATTTTTATTTTTACCGACAGCCATTTTGAATTAAAAACAACACTTCTAACTCCCTCCACACTCCACATACAAAGCTACCAAAAGACGTCCATGAACTGAGGAGATGGTTCTGTGCGGAGTTCAGTTTGTAGTGAAAATTCAATCAGATATTTACAATGTGCGTTTATCACAAATCGATCCTTAATAGAAAACACATATTTAATTTGAATAGCTATCTACGTTTCTTGCTTTATGAAGAAAATAACATATCTATAGGATTTTTTATAATCAATTAACAATGTTAAATATTAAGAAACGTTCACTTATCAATATTACTTCACGTTGCTACTGAAGTTTTATCTACTTTCAATTGAAATTTATCAATGAAGTATCGTGTGTGAGTATTGTCCTGTTTTTAAACATAAACATAAACAAACTTGCTGAAAATAATTCTTGGGGGTTAACAAACAGAGAAACACACATTCAAAATTCTTAATGACTCAGAAAAGAATTAAGCAGAACACATACGAAAAAAAACTCAGGATAAAAAGAACTTTAGTGTCAACAAACAATTTTTTGACCATATGTAGTAGCTGGTCGTTGTCTTGTAAGTGCAAATAATCATTTTATTGTTAGATAATATTCTGAAAAAGTTTGTATGTACTTTGGAATGTAATTTTGACCGAAAAGCTTTACAAAGATCGCATCTCTGCCTTGCATCTCACATTTTCGATCACCAGAGAGAGAACCCGGTAGATGTCAGTAAAACAAGGTTTTTCATTTAAGGTTTAACGCAGGCTTTGAGCAAACCATCATCACCTAAAGGAAAACTTAAGCCAGTAGTAACTAAGAAGAAAACAAGGTAGAAGTGTTGTAGATATTGGACAAACGTAATTAAATTCAAGAAAAGCGCATAGAAGTTAAAAATTATGTTGAAGTAGGTGGAATCTTATCAACTGTTGAAGAGTGGTTCGTAATGAACACATACTACGTGATTAACTTATAAAAAGAAGTTTCTTATACACACTTTGAACTCTTTGATTAAAAATGTTGCCTGTAGGAAGCCCGATTCGTGCAAAGCACGAGTTGAACATTGTACGACAAAAAATTCGTCTACCTGGCCCATTATCTTGAACAGGGCTGGGCAGCGCTACTTTGAAATGTAGCGGCCGCTACTGCTACCACTACATGCTCTAAATGTAGCGGGCGCTATCGCTACCGCTACTGAAAATGTAGCGGCCGCTACATGTAGCGCGCTACTGCCCACCTCTGGCTATGCATCATGCTGGTTTTTAAATAATATTTAATACTATTAAGTAAAATCTAAGGGCTTTATCTAAAAATGTAGCGGTAGCGCTGTAGCGGCAAAACCTCGTATCGCTACTTAAATATGTAGCGGGCGCTACCGCTACCGCTACACCAACTAGATTGTAGCGCCGCTACCGCTACTGCTACATGTTGCGCGCTACTGCCCACCTCTGATCTTGAATTATATATTTTGTAAGCTGTATTGGCTGTAAAATTCATAATTCCAGTAGATTTTGATGAATAAGTTTAGGCCAGTGTCCCTAGATTAAGCAGCTTTAGTCAAACCAGAAAAAATTACACCTTTATTTCACACAAGGAACGGTACATTGGACCCTATATCACAATCTATGTGTGGCTTATAAGTTTACAAATAGTTTATAATATAAAAAACACATTAACAATAAAACAGAGGCCTTCAATCAAGAATTAAAATTCAATATTGGCTATGAAGATAATTTTTACTATTAATCGCAGCAGTAATATTATCAAGTTGTCTCACATAAAATGTTGCATTTAAAAATAAAGAAAATAAGTATCGCAAAGTGTTTATTTCAATAAAAATATGATTGTTCCTTTTCTATGACCTTTGCGCAAAGTCGTACTTAAGCATATGTTAAGTCTTCAAAAAACTTTTCATATTTTTCACAAATAAACGGATTAATGCTTTAACTATACTCTCATTTAGGAACTACGAGGTACCCGAGAAGAAACTGACCCTTGCGTTGATGAGTTAATGGGATACTAAATTGTGAGGCGTATTATTAAATTGTGGTATTCAAATTAAAAACGTCAGTTACTTCTGGGACATCCTGTACTAGACTAAACGCGTCCCGCCAAAAATCCCGGGACAAATGTTAATTTCGTAAGGAGCCCTTTTATTTACGGTAACTCTGACATGAAACAATGTTATTTTCAGTACCGGAGGTGGGCCGCTACATTTGAAATGTAGCGGCCGCTACATTTCAAAGTAGCGCTGCCCAGCTCTGTTCAGTACCACTGATACGAACTGCGTTAGCAGACAGTCTCGCTATTAGTTTAGGAATACAAACCTTTAATACAGTAATAACGTAAATCATGAATTCCACAATACTGCATGAGCAGCCCGAAAAACAGACGGATCGCACAGGTCGCTCATCCTGAAGAATTTCAACGTCAATTGAGCACCACGAGTTGGTGCCGCCAGAAACAACAACCACTGGTGCGGTTTACGTTCATTTGTCGCAGCGAGTGGCAGAGCAACTGCAATGAAACGATTCCTTGCGGGTGAACAACATAAGCTCAACACTCCTGCTACACAACGCGACACCCCAAATCACACGTCTCACCAGGTAACCGATTTATGATACTGTTCGAGAGTCGGTAACTCATTCTCCATATTCTTGAGATACCTACAGATCAACACTTTTTGCTTTCCGATGATCTCGTACAAGCCAATGCATAACTAAACATTAAGAGCTTAAATAAGCGCTCCAAAAGTTTTCAATCAAACCAAAAGAGTTTCATAAAAGATGGACACTAACAGAAACCGTTCCGACAATATCTCGAATATAAAGAAGAATTATATAACTGGGTATATTTCATCAATTCCTTTTATACTTCAAGATTTAAAATAGTTGCACGAACTTTTTCTGGACTCCTAACGTGCTGAGGATTAGGACGACGAGATTTCGGTCTCTCAAAGAAATCACAGCGGATGGAGACGCCCAGCTCCCTGCTCTTTTACTTCTCATCTTACTTGACTTGATGGTAGCGAAGCAACATGAAAACAAATATGTAGGAACAATTCCGTACTATACATGATTGTTTGAGAAAAATTATTATTTCGCGAAGATTTTGTCAATGAAATGAATTATATCACTGAAAACGTTTCCAATGAGCGAATGTTGCCCTCGTAAAATAATCAGGCGAATAGAAATTTTGAGCTCATCTATTCCGTATATTTCAGTCACAACAATTACCCCACACGTCCTCATCACGAGTAAAAAAGTAATTATACGCAAAACCAAAGAATGGAAAAATGAAATTAATGTGCATAGAAAATTTACTGAAAAAGGGATTGGCTACAGTACCAATATAAATTAATCTGTAATTTTCTTTCTACCATAAAGAAAAATTACGCTGGGAGCCTCTCGCCTAATGGAAGGGGTGGCTCAGCAGACACAAGACCCTTTACAACAAACACATTCTAATTGGGGTCTAGTCACACATAACACTTGGATATGATCACAAATTTATACACCATAATACCAGTTATCATCTCCTTCCACAGCTGAGAGCAACGCTCTTGAGCATTTCTTTCAGTCCGACGTTGACATCGGCCCTGTTCCAGCAGGTGGCTATGGCTTGGCGCAGCGGCTCCAACTCGAATGGTGCCCCGCCATCCATAACAAAGACGCAGCCGTACATGCTGTCGGCCAACCCTGGCCTGACAAACCTCACAAAATCCTTCACGTACTGAAACTCTTTCAAACTCAGTTCGAGTGCTGCATGACTGCTAGACACTGGCTTCAACACAACAGTACCTTGAGACGTGGGGGTGATGGGCCTCATGACACAACACACGCACATATCACGAAGGAATTCCAGCCGGGCTCCTCGTAAAAATAACAGCACTATGATCACCTGTTGCACGGAGAGAGCAGATGTCTTTGTCAGAATACCAGACTGCTCAGAACAAAAAGCCAAGCTCTCTCGCACGTAGTCGCAAAGAACGAAATTGTAGCTAAGATGTTCAAGTGAGTACAGCGGTAGGTCCTCCTCTATGACAATACTCCACGTTGATGGGCTGTTGCCGTTATCAAACTTTTCAACAGATGATGAGACAGAGTTGTTACGTTGTTCACCTTTTCGATTGGAAAGATCAATATCTTGATGGTTTGCTTCTCTTTTTATTGAACTAACCATAGTGGTGTTACTTTGTTCTCCGCTAAATGGAGAAACAGCAGAACGTTCTCTAGAACGATCACGATTACTCTTTGAGGGCACATCCTTTTCTCTTTTAATGGGCATATTAGTACCGTACAAACGCGTCGCTTCCGCATTCGTAGATACAGCATCCGATGATACGGTTACATTATTTTCTAGATTTCTATCCAGACCTTCAACCTTTACTTTAGGTTTCATATTTGCCTTGCCTGTGATAACTGAAACTACTTCAATTTCATTTTTGTCTTCCTTGAACGCGAGTGAGGGTGATGAGATAACTTTAGGGTTCCCTTCCCTATCCGAATCTGATTCTCTGAGTATTTCCTTTTTTACTTCACAAAGAGAGGAATTAGAATAACGCTCCAAAAGCATTGGAGTTAATCTCATATCTTGATCGACTAAGGAGCTAAAAGACTTGCAGGCTTTCGGCTTCATAGGACTTTTCTTCTTTTGCAAATTTGAAGTGCTTTTGCGTCGTGAATTCTTTTTGGTTGTATTCGCTTTTTTATTTCTATTTTTATTTTTATTAGAAAATTTTAGCTTTCTACAGGTATGTTGTTCTATTTTGGATGGCAAAATAGACTTCGAGTCGTCATGTGGCTGAGCTTTATCTGTGCGTGATTTTTTTTCAACAGGTATGCAAGTTTCAACATCTGAAAATTTGTGATTGTTCGGAGAATCTCGTTTCTTTTTTTGAGGCAGAAACGAATTTTTGTCTTTTACTGAATCATTTTCTTTTCCTGCTGACACATGAAATGGACTGGTTCCTGTGGATATATTTCCACCAGAACTGTACGAGCGAGGATGGGATTCCCCACCACAAGCTTCATTTAAATGAGCCCCAGTTAGCTGGACTGCATCCGAGAGCTCTGGTATGCCTATAAAAGCCGACACATGGTTCATTTCAGGTGTAAAAGAGGAAGTAGAGGAACCCCTGTTCCCTTTCCTGGATTTCTTAACTGACGGCAAAAGCGAGAATTTTTTATGCTTCCCTGCGGTGTGTAAACTTCCAAATTTTGTAGTGGCCTTTGTAGCAGGTGAAGAAAGCTTGGGAGGCGAAGTTGTAGCATGTGGTGATGAATGGCATTGGTCTTGTCTGTTTCGATAATTGAATATGACACGCTCACGTTTCGCCGATTCTCTGCTGAGCCACTGCATTATTTCGTTCGAGTGCTGGTCGCGGTGGTTGTTGAGCTGGTGCAGGAAGGGGTTCATGGTGATGGCTGTGCACGCCGGCAAGTGGCAGACGTGCAGCAGCTCCGACAGTGACATCGACTTGTTCGTCATCTTCAAGGGTTTCGATGCTTGCTTTTCTTACTCTTCAACTTGTATTGACTTGCCACCTTGAAAAAATAGTAGACATATTTATACGTACTTGTGATATTATTGACAAGAGTAGATAACATAAGTGGGATACTATTCAAAACCTTTCTCAAAACTGGACTACTTTTGTTATGTACTTGTACATTGGATAATCAGGAAAAATATGCTACCTATAAGATAACTTTGTGATAGGAACTTATTGGAAAAGGAACAGTGAAGCGAATAGAAGTAAGGAATAGCACTCCTGTGACCCTCAAGTCTTGTATTGGCACATTTCATGTAAAAATATGGAATGTAACATATGACATACGTAAAAATTTATTAAAATACAGACCTTACTTAGAATGTTTGAAGGCAAGTTACTTTTAATCAGCCACAATCGTAAATTTACAAAATGAGTGTTTATTTCTCAGACCTTAACCTCAATATTAAGTCAAGTTCATCAGGCTCAAGTTCGTAAACTAAAACACTGCTCAAAAGTGCAATCAATGATTGATTGTATCGCATAACTAAAAAATTTGAAATGTTAAGCCTCCATATTCAAAAATTCTCATCCACACACAAGATCATTCTACTAAATCAGAGGTCAAGTGGATCAATCAAGTGGATCACAGTGACTTGTGATTTACAACTAAACTATTGAAACGTACAACTAAAAATCTATCATTATTTGGCACTTTTGCAGATTCAATGAAAATATGTAAGAAAGCACTATATTTTCTTACACGTTATACATACTTTCACTTAACAAATGTAGGTGCATGTTCTGTTGAGAAGACAAAAATAGTTTTGATTTACCTGGAAATTAGTAACTAAAATGAAGTATACAAAACCAAAAATTTTAGAGAAGAGGAAAGTAATTACAGTTGCTATTAATAACTTATAATTTCAACTGCATCTCAAATGTCAAAAAAGTGTGAATGCTAAGAAAATTACTGCTTCATCATATAAACACTAATTATTTTTGAGCTGAAATCACCTTGGGTATTCATTTCAATATTTTTTTTCAAATACTACATGGACTAGTTATAAATGAAACCAAAATGGCTCAAATTCAAAACTTTTGAATTTGAAATAGTGATACTCAAGTTTTACTAATTTGATATTATGGATATGCAAAAGATGTAGGTGTTAATCCATTACACTTCCACTGCATGGTGTAAACTGACCCAACTTGCATCATGTATCACCACTAATGTTACATGCACTGTGAACTACAATTGGCATATTTGAATTTTCCAACAAATGTTAGATCACGTTTCACTCAATCGTTTTCCATATTTTATGAGAAGATTGCTTTTTTAGAAGCAAGCCTTCAAATGGAACAAAATGCAAGTCCAGCATAACTGTAACATTCAAGGAAGCAATTAATGTGTTGATTTATGGATTAGATCTGAATAGTAGATGCAGAACTACTGGCAGGACCTCAAAAATTTCAAGAATCAACTGATTTTTGTTATTCTTGATTACTTCTAATGAGCGCTGAAATTTGTGCAAAACATTTGAGCTTAGCTTAAAATTATCGATTTTTGTTCAGAGTGATGAAGCATATGGAAACTCACTTAAAAATTTTGAAAATACTTAGTCTAGATTAAAATTTTTTTATAACACTGCATGGTCTTATTAAAACCAAAGAAGAAAAGACAGGGTTCTCTTAGTTACTTCAAGTGCACTTAAAAAAAAATTCCACCTTTTTTTAGGAAGTTGTGAAACACTTGCAACATTATGATGAATTATTTCAGAAGGTATAGTACTTGAATATCTACTTCCCTTTGATGTAGCACAGAATTTGATATTACATATGAGGGCATCATTCAAGACATTTACAAGACACAACTTAATGGCTCCTAACATTATTTCATGATAGGTCTTCCAACACACAGAAAAAATAACTTCTTCAAATTAAATATGTAGCTTTGTTCTCAGATGATTAAAAGCTATTTTAAGAATATTTTGTAAAATAATTCTTATAAATTTTAATGCTTGTTGAAAGTAAGAAATTCCAAGGTATGTGTTGCTTAATAAGCTACTCACCTAGTCTAATTTTTGTTTCCATTGAGTCTAAAAAATTCCTAATTTTCTTCTCTAGTTTTTGAAGGAGGATTGAGGTTCTGGTTGGTCCTTGCACCTCAGAGCTGGGCTGTTTTGACTGCAATCCTGCGGAAGAATACCAATGCGTAAGTACATCATATTTGCATAGGAGAAGAACATAGTATAATTTTAGATTCAATATGATGAGCAACTTGTTAACTGTGTTGGTAGCCTTTAATTAGACAGCAAAGCCTAGACCATCAAGCTAGAAAGGATGGTCCAGCCTAAGCAGCACAACCTGGAGCATTATGAAATGACTTGTAAGCAAGCTATTAAGAACTAGAGAACGTCGGCACTTCTCAAGTCTCAAAATTTTACTACAAAAATGTGTGTTCACAAATTGAGACATTAAACATCTCTCTCCTGAGATATTTTTAAAATATTGGAAAATTTATTTTCAATCCAGCATGCAACTTGTACAGAAATTAGCATATGTGCAAACTTCTGCACCCTGTGAGGTTGACAGAAACTCCCTTGGACCTGTAAACCATTCGCCATCAGTTATAGAGTGAGTAAAATGGTCAATGCTAATGGTTAGCCTCACCTCTGGGGCCCC
>VOMN01091750.1:0-11871 GCA_014899125.1 Orchestia grillus
CGTCAGAGTTTTTCGTAACTCGTGCTGTGGAAGAATCTTTTGTGGAACTAGAAATGATGTACAACTTCGTATAACTTCAGCCGAATATTATAAGGAGTAAGCTTGCGGAGAAATTAAAACAAACTTTTTCAGCTGTTCAATATACTGAAATATTCTTAATCCCGTAAATGATATTTGAATTAGTTAGTACGTTCAAGACGAATGTGAAGGTCAATATGGATATTTATTGGAAAAATTCAATGCCGAGAAACACCACACACGAATCATACAAAATTCTTTTCTTTTAGGAAAATACTTCTCATGTTCATGCGGGATAACAGAAATTCATTTACAGTAATTTTGGTGATATTTATGAGAACATCGCGCAGTATCAATAGGGCAACTTTAATTCCGGAGAATATCTTTAAATAAAAAATATTTCAAAAGCATGGCTGTTGGTTGGTCATGGCTTTGTATCCTAAAAAGTGCGAGCGCTCATGAACATATAAAATATAAAAAATACCCTGAGGGATACATAGGGTATCCCACAAAGCAGTTTAATTGTAAACTTTCAATACTCATGACTATTTTTCTTGGCGTGTTCTTGAATTTTTGTCTAACCGCGGAGAACATAGAGCTTGGTCATATTCCTCTCTTAAAACCTTTTCAGAAGGAGCAAAATAATCTCATTGAAAATAGAAATGCTTAATTTATTATTTCTTTGTAATTCATTTACTGCCAAACAAACTAGACGTCTAGATCCGTTATTTGAAAACCTCAAGGTAGCATCAAAAGTCACTCAAGGTTAAGCGCTTAATTTATGCAATAGCGTTAAAGAATAAAAAAAACGTAAAAAGTAAAAAACCGGTAAAAATTAAAAACTCATAGACATAAAAAAACCGTAAAATACAGGTACACACCAGGAATCGAAATTCTTAATTTTATGACTGATACGCAAGAATATATTCGAAGGTCTGTTAATGTAGGTGCAGAGGTAAAGACAAGAGGAGAACTTATCGCTTTGAAGTGGATCTTATCTACAACAGGCGTGCTCACTCGAACACCGAAAAAAATTCTTTAGTCGGACTTCTGGCCTCGAGTGGAGTGATTAACGACATCGATGGAGCTATCTAACCTCCGGCAAGTTGCACGTGTCAAATCTTATGAAAACACAGGAAACAAAATTCTCATCCAATCAATGAAACAAGCTGTAGTGAACTGCAAACCTCAGGCACCTCTGTGATATAAGCAGAAATGCTTTATCAAGCTTAGCTGAAAGGTTTTTCTGAGAGAGACAAACGGCGAGTGTGAGCGCGCTTGAGTCGTTTAGGTACGCAAGGTCCCTATTTGGAGCAAGCTTTCTTCAGAGGTTGTGAAGCTCATCAGCGACTCAAAATTGCAAACTAACTCTGCGAGTTGTATTCGGATTTGTAACATTTACAATTTTTTGGGGCCAGGTACCTAGCACACGCATGAAGACTTTAACGTGCTGCATCAAGATCAGATCTCAAAATCTTGCTAGCGAAAGTACAGGTAATGTACTGTCAACAGGTATAAGAAACTAAAACGTGAAAGCTGCCGAAATAGTTAACGAAGTTTACCCACTTTCGTGTGTTTCAGTCAAATGTTGATGAATTTAGCTTTTACTTGGTCTGCCTGAGATGAAAATTTTGTAGTATCATGTACTTAAGAGAATATTTTCACTCAAGTTGTTCGTACCCTTGCTCCAGTTCTAGCTAACAAAAACTCCATGAAAATAGGATGGGCTTTTTTGATAAGTACTTATCTTGTCGATCATTGAATTTATTGGAACTATTTAATCATTTACTTATTTTCATCGTAAAATTACTGACAAATCTATGATAACCTTCATCTGTTACTATGACAGTTTATTTATCTACCTTCAACTTGCAAGATTATTTTTCTTAAACGATTCCGTTGACTTTTTTCTGCAACTTTTACATTATGTATCTTACCATTTCGGTATTTATGCTTAAAACTTTAAACTTGGTCAAAATCCTTTCTTAAATCCTCGACATTCTGCAGGGGAACTACGTAGACTTTTGACTTTAGATGTCCCGACAAAAAGACGTCATATTGAGTATAGCCAGGCTGTAAACTATTATCAAACACAAAGCGGATTTTCTAGTATGCGGGATTTTGCACAATTTTTAAAACTTGATATGCTTGGATAGATTCGGCCCGGAAAAATTTCTTAGATTATAATGAATACATTTGAATGGATGGGTGAGCGAAAAAATAACATAGTAAAATGACTTAATGCAAAGTTTACTAGGTTTTTAAGATTCAGATTACTCAAAAAAAAATACTCGTGCTAGTGAATAATATAAGGAAGAAGTCACATTTTTCGAACTTAAAAAGAAGACGGAATCCAAATAAGCCAGGTAACAGGGATGGAGAACCATGGTTGAAAAGCGCGAGTATTTGGGTAAAAAGACAAAAAACTTGTGCGATAGTGTGTGCTTTTGCATAGCTTTTATGAATTGTTGAAAATGAAGCTTGCTCATATAAATATGGTTCAGTGGTGTGGTAAATAAGACTGAGCCAAGAAGGAAGCACATTGTGACGAAGTTGCTGAACAATTTACTTAATGAAAGTAAGTTTGAAATAAGAAATTTGTCAATATTCGACCAAAACAGAATTCAAGTCATATGTTAGAGGAGATTGTGCTGAACGTACGACGATAAGCTGAGTTTAGATCGTTAGTGTGTTTGTATAAGGTCGTGCACCATTGTTGCACGATTATGCACCATTGTTTTACATATATAGGATGTGAGAGACCTCAGAAATATATGATATCTCCATGATTGCCTGATCTAGCACATGATCTTTTTTTCTTGGTAAGGAAGAACCCCTTCTACTCTCCTGTATGGTGCAACTTATTGACGGGTTATAACCTCTTAATTGCCCAGTCAGATATTCTTTAAATGAAATAGCTAAAACGTTTGCTCTCATAAAAAAATTGATTAAGAATGTCTTCAAGAACGATGGCAGATGAGAGAGAAATTTATTTACGATAAAATATGAAATTTGAGATTCCAAGCTTTCATGCAATACCGACAAATATTTTATCCTTTTAAGCAAGTATAAAAGTTTGCACGAACTGAATACATTTTTCCAGATTCACTGATATGCCCTCAATTGGTGCTCCTGCTTCCTTTTTATTTCTCAAGGGAAATATCCCTTTTTGAAATTGGTCCGCATTGAACTCTGAGGCTCGCCCCAGGGTTTCAGCTAAATTTTACTTAGCACTTCAGGACTCTGATCTTGGTCAAATCTGGTTCCTTTGGAACTCAAATCTGGTTTCAAAATCTAGGTCAAATCTGGTTCTGTTGAAACTCAAAGCTGGTTCTGGTCTGTAGGAAAATTAAAAAATTGTACTTTAACGCGCATATGGTCTCTGGGTTTGCTCACATTGACATGATCAGTTACTCTATTCCTACACTGACGCGTTTTTGATCATTGTCTGTATACATGTCGAATTATTTTTATGAAGCAATAAGGATTATGCTTTTTCCCCAGGGTTTTTTGGCCGAAAACAAGAGTATAGACTTTTCGTTTCCATTATGATAAAACTTTGAACTTATAACTTTTAATTTCGGCTAATCAGTCCATTTATCAGAAACCATAGGAAGACTTGTACAATGAACAGAAATATGAATGGAATGTTTAAAATCGGTAAACTTATTTACGTCACAATGATAACGGTCTTCGTCCTAACGTGCATTGGATATATCATCAATGAACTTCAATATCCATTGCATAAACGAGGTAAGTGCGTTTTTGAATTATAATCGTTTTTATATACGAGTAATCATGAGCCATCCATAGCACGAAAACGTGTCTTCTGAGAAAGTGCGTTATCATAGTCTAGCTATGGAAGATGTTTTGTATTTCACGGTTACGAAGCACAGCAGTGTTTTGCCGGCTGTCTCAAAGTATTGATAAATTTTGCAGTTTCAGGCAGGGGCATCTTCTAACTAAACACCGCCGGGTAGGTAACAATATTTTAGGGTAAAGATACGAGCGACGCATACCTCCAGTCAACGCGTAGGTAGATGTATGATCTCCAGGAAATTACTGGACCGTACATGAGTTTTTTAGTTCGGCTATGACATCATGTACTCACCATTGAAGGTCTGCTAGTCTGAAACAAGTGTCGAACATAACTTTCTCGCATTCTTCGCGAGAAATTAAAATAAAGCATGCAAAGGACGTGGAAAAAAGTGAGTTCACTTACCACAGAGATGCTTGGGGAGAGCGACCTATCAGGAAAAGTTTATTTTGACAACCGAAAACCAATGAAATTTTTTTCGAAAATGGAAAGTTGAATTGCCTCGGCTAAGTGCTGCAATGACCCCTGAGGAAGATAACAGTTTCACCAATTTAATCTTTTTGTCAGCTTCAAGATCATTTAATCAATCTTCTTACCGCGTTTTCGCGACAACAATCCTGGAGAACTGTTTTTTTTTGTTGGGTCGCTCGTTTTGTCACTCAGCGACGCAGGGGCCCATAGGATATCATTGTATAAGATATCATGGTGCAAGATATCATGGTGTAAGATATCATGGTGTAAGATATCATGGTATAAGATATCATGGTATAAGACATAATGGTGTAAGACATAATGGTATAAGATATCATGGTATAAGACGTTTAGGTCGTCGGACCTCCTCGTCGATTGAGGTTTGTAAAATTTAGTGAGAAGTTATGGAGAGTAAAATTCGGGAACTTTTTGAATCCAAGTTGGTGCATGGAAAGCCCGAGACCTAAGAAAATTTAAGCGGATGTAAATTTTATCATATCCCGGGCTTACGTGCTACTTTCGATCCATAAAGACGGCCCTCAAAACTGAATCCGATCAAGATTCAGTCCACGTGGGGCGTGAAATTTGTGTACGTTGGCAGCCACGCCAGTGACACAGACACGAGCGCCTCAGTGAGACGAACATAGTGGAATGGAAGACGTATGAACACTGAACCTGAGAAACAATTGATTTTGTTCCTGCACCAGGTAAAAGAATTAAAAACCGATGTCAAACTTACGGAAGATCCCTATAATAATACAAGTGGAAAGTTTCTCAGAGATCTGAGTCGAATAATAGCTTTTCGCGAACAATTGTATTTCAATAGTTTGTTGAACAATAGTATTTTACTGTATACATTTCTCCTCGTTCCGTCAGTTTTCAAGATTGGGATGGAATATTTACTCCGCTATTTAGGTGATACGTGAATGCATATTTTATTTTCGTGTAACTACGATTAGGCGCAATGCCAACATTTTCGAAGCTCCGAGATTTAAGGAGGAAGTTTTGGGGATCGAAATGATAACATCATCGTAAGAAAAGCAATCCTTTCCATTTCATAACCAACCCTTTTCTATTTCTCATAAGTATTCAGCTTCATGAAAAAATTAGACCTCCTTAGTATTGAGTAAAGCATTGTGCATAAGCGTTGGTGTTCCATAATTTTTTTGTCGAATGTTCCATAACTTTTTTATCGAATGTTCCATAACTTTTTTGTCGAATGTTCCATAAATTTTTTGTCGATGTTCCACAACTTTTTGTCGAATGTTCCATAACTTTTTTGTCGAATGTTCCATAACTTTTTTGTCGAAAGTAGACTTCAGATTCGACCCGGCCGAGGACCGAGTGCGCACGGCCATCAGACAGAGCGCCAGGGAGGCTGCAGATTTGCCGGGCGATAAACCGTGGCTGTACGTCATCACCCCCACCGATTTCTCCCCATTCAGCGTAAGGTTGCGCTTTTTGAAGGGATGAAAACGTACGGGGACTTGCATTCTAGTAGCAATTTTTACTTGGACATCAGAGACGACTGATGGAGGGAAATTTACTAAAGACGTTCTGGCATACTCTTGGAAATTGAAGGCGGTCGTAAAAGCTAGCCCAAAAAGTTCTGCTAACTTTGATGAAATGGGTACTCCAACACCTGCGAAGTAATTCAATGGAAATAAATACTGACTAAAAATTTTCCTCATATGTCGTTAAAGAAACAATGTTAATCTTTTAGGCGCTTATCTAAGAAGAATGAACAGAAAAATAAAAAATCATAAAAATACCGAGGGCCACTCAACTCTAAGGTAAGCAAAAATATCTCCGGAGAAATAGATGTATATTGAAATTCGAGTTTTTGATCGGCCCACAACGCAATACTTTTCTTCAGTATCGGCAAAAAGGAACACATAATTTAATAAATCGCGAATGAACACGTAACACTTGACAAGGATTAGAAAAGTAAAAAGACCTAAGCCAAAATACTAAGCGATGCAGTCATGCCTACATCATTTAAATTGGGTCTGGCCTGGTGGATCATATTTACTCTTTAAAAGCTTCATGCTAGATTAATCACTGTTGGAAATGATCTCAAGCCATTGACATGAATAGGATGGTCTAGCTCAATGGCATGATTCCGTATGTTAATATGAAGTAAATTGTCATCGCTCTTCCGGTACGGGAAGACGCCTCTTTGTGCTCAGCTATGCGTGTTGCCAAATGACTGTCTCGCCATAATGGGTAGCAGGACACTGACTGCACTTATATTTGTAGAACACGCACCTGTGGAACGAGTCCGGCATCCAATCCGCATAATTAAAGAAACTTTCAACATGAAAATTATTATGAAAATTCAAAAGTATATTTACTTGTGGATAGTACATGAAAATAATGTTGTGGAATTCGTGCCTAATTTTTTGTATTGTTCATGAGAAATGTAGGGCACTGACAGATGTAACACGCTTCTTGGAACCGTTAGCGTCACAAATACTTTTTTACTATTTTTACTAAGGTATTCAATTTTCTCTGGAAACATACTTTCAATGAACGATAATGGATTGAAATATTTCAAGAAGTAATATCAGAAATATTCAAGTTAATTGGCGAAGGAACATATTTTATAAGCAGAGACCTGATATAAGATTATGTTTATATCTACTGTAAAATAACAAGTGCTATCAAATCTAAGACCTAAACTGGTATTTATTTTCTATCGGTTAACGTTAGTTTGAAAAAAAATTATGAATTTTTCCAACTGCTATATCTAAGAAATTGAGCGTGCCGTTAGATTCTGCTCCATTGGTAAATTATGTAACACTATGTTTACTATTCAGGTCATCTAAAATCTAATTTACATGGTCAACGCCTCTAAAACGTAAGAAAGTGTCATCGACGTTTCGTCTGTGAAAAACATTCTTAAATAGGCTCCATGGCGTACTGGTTAGCGTGATGGTCTCGCAGCCGGGACGTTCAGGGTTCAATCTCGGCTCAAGCAAGGTATTTCACGTAATCAGGGAGTACTTCCCTTGGGAATGGAAGATTAAACCACACGTTCCTTACGTCCCTCTCCACGCCAGTAGTTGTAAGGCATTGAAAACCAAACGGTAAAACGTGTTGGAATTAATAAAGGTTCTTCAAAACACACGGGTCTATTCATATCCACCCGCTATTGTTCGTGGCCGGAGAGGAACTCATTTCAGAACTGTCGATAGATACCTCCCCATGGCAGCACCATCTTTGTAAAGTCAAAAGGGAAAGTAAAAATTTTAATGAATGGTAGTTAGCAGTACTTATTGTCCCTTTTACCTCCATTGTCATTATTGTCCATTACAGATACAGTATATGTAACAGACTCCTTCGCATTTGTCGAAGAATTTTGCGATCTCTAAAATGACGACTACATAATGGTCAGTTATAAGTAGCGTCTCTGTTCACTAATATTTCTGTAAATGAAACGATTCAAATTATTTTGACCAAATTGGTCTCAAACGAAGATAGTTGTTTCCATGGTTTTGACAAGAGATCTTTCAGACAATTACTTGAACATTGTAAGAAGGATAACTTGTATTTATGCGACCAAGATTTGTATTTTCAAAAAGATGTATTTCAAAAGATTCATTAATTCTAGCTAATGTGTTCCTCTCCCCCCACGAACGACAGTGGGAGGATTGTTCCGCATGTTTATGCCGGTAATAATTAATAAATACAGACGGACGTCGGAAACACTACCTTGCTTTTTAGAACCGTAGACCATGTAAACTAGCTTTTAAATTACTTGAATAGAAAGGTCTTGCATCTTTCAGTGCCCAACATTTCTCATGACCGAAACAACGAAATTAAGTCCAAACTCCATAGCATGATTTCCAAGTAACGTAAAGTAAGTAAATTTATGTATTATTTTTCGTAATAATTTTTGCATCGGAAGTTTCTTTAGATAGGATGCCAGACTTTTGGAGTGGGTGCGTGGCCTACAAATATAAGTATAATCAGTGTCCTGCTAAACAGTCGTTTGACAACACGCATAGCTAAGCACAAAGAGGTGTGTTCCCGTAGCGGAAGGGCGATGACAAATTTACTTCATAGTAACATATGGAATCAGGCAATTGAGCTAGACCGTCCTATTTATGTCAATTATTGTAAGATCATTTCCAACTAAGACAAATAAAGTCTGACGCTCCTAGAAAGTATTTTGATCTACCTGGCCAAACCCATTTTAAATGATACCCACACGTCAGTACCGTTTAGTAGTTAGGCTTAGAATATGTTTATTCTATTTTGTCCTTGTCAAGTATTTTATCTTCATCGGTGAATTCATGAGTTGAGTGTTCACGTTTGTAAAGTAGATACTGATAAGATGAGTGTCGTGTTGCTCGAAAGCTCTTATTATAATACTCATCCGTTTTCCTGCAATATTTTTGCCCACCTTCGTTTTGCTATTTTAATGCGGGTTGCACTTTCCCAAACGGAAACCAATACGGATATCCTTCGCAGGAGGAGTAACAAACAAAAGCAGATTTTGCTTGAACTGTTGCAAGGAGGGAAAATTTCAAAAATACCGAGTACCGTCCGTGTATCAAAATTCATTGAAAATGCACAATACCTACCGTCCAGTGTGAAAAATACACATTTCTCATGAAGTATATTTTTCAATTACTTAAACCACCATATAGTGAACTACGTTTCTATATGAATCGTTCAACTTCGTAACCTGAAATTTTGAAAATAATCCTGGTTCATATTGTACTATTTAGACAGGTGATATTTTGTGCAGGTACCTGAGCTGATGAGGCTAAGCCAGACGCTGTCGCTGGTCCCTCGAGTGCACTGGGTGCTCTGTACTCTAGGAAGCCAAATCCCCTCTCCAGGTGCAGGTGGCATTCAAATACTCAAGCATTCGCACACGAGTTCCGGTGAACTGCCCGAAACTTTAACGGACATGTTGGAGCTTAGTGCTCTACCGTACACAATTTTAAAATGTAAGTCTATCTAAAAAGTGTCGAATATAGAACATTCTACTGCCTAGGAACCTCAGGACTGTATTCCTCGCTCTTCTTCAGGGTACTTAGCTCGCGTGTTTAGACTCTAGTTAACCAACTTGTTAGTATCATGAGATTTTTATGTAGAATTTGAATGTTTTCAAAATTTTAGCGAACATTCTGATGTATAGCATGTATGCACCTGTATTTTAAAGAGGTGCGCATCATATGGACATTTGCGCATGCATTTTATTTCCGTATCTGAAAATATTCGTTAAATTCATTTTTTGTTAATTATTCCTCACTGTAATTTTATTAAGATATTTCTATGATAATTCACACTTTTCTTAATTTCTTGAACCAGTTAACAATGGAGTTGCGCCCATCTTGGTAGTTAATGAAAGTCCAAAACCGACTAGAAAACGTTTTTGAAAAATTCTTGAATAAATTTGAGCAAATCAAACACTGGGAGAACTCTAGTTCGTACTCACTGTGGCACGATAAACTTGACTCAATACACACGATAATTCATCGGCAGAAGAAAAACGCTTCAAAGGCGGTACCAGCTGTACATAAAGTACATGTTATACATATTTATCACAAATCGGTGCTTCATACTTTAGTCTTCTATCTCCTATTCTGTGTACCAAAAATATGGCTTGACCTCGTGTTGTCACTCAGGCTTCAGTTTCGATACCCTGTACCAAATTTACGTATTCTTGCCTAAAAAAATAAGCCAGTAGTGACCAAACAAACGCGGAACTGAGGTTAGGTAAGTCATGTTGAAATCGAAGACAGAAATTCCATACACTTCAATGAAAATTAACTATTAAATAGGTGTAACATAGTATACCCTTCACGTACTATGGTATGTCTAACATAAAAAGTGCTTTACTCAAAAATCATATTCAAATTTTGATATTATTTTTGACATTATGATAATCACGATTAGAGTAAGTTCATTAGCATATGGTTCCCGAGCCACATCAAAGGCGATCTAAAAGAATGGCAAGACAGAAAGGAACACTTAGCATGAACTGTAAGGAACGTGGAACATGCACAGGTGTGCGAGGCCTGTTCGAGTGCTGGAGCAGAACACTGGAGTGGCTCGAAAAGAACGTTGATGTAGCTCGAGATGGAGTGGTGGCCTGCTTCAGGGAGTCAAGCACGGTGGACTTCAGGCTATTGGATCAGGTACTGACTGGCCTGGCAGACTTCAGGCTATTGGCTCAGGTACTGACTGGCCTGGTAGACTTCAGGCTATTGGATCAGGTACTGACTAGCCTAGTGGTCTTCAGGCTATTGGCTCAGGTACTGACTGGCCTAGTGGACTTCAGGCTATTGATTCAAGTACTGACTACACTGGCGAACTTCAGGTCATTGAATCTGGCACTAACTTGCCTGTCGGTCCTTGGATCAGGTGCAGTTCCGGTCTGAGGTCTGTGTAGCTCCGGCAAATGAACGAGCGAGTTACAGAACCCCTCGGAGGGTATCAGGTTTTTGAACATAGCACTAATTAGCTCAAGTGAGGAAGATTCGCTTTAATGCAGTTCCGGTCTGAGGTCTGTGTAGCTCCGGCAAATGGACGAGTTACAGAACCCCTCGGAGGGTATCAGGTTTTTTAACATAGCACTAATTAGCTCAAGTGAGGAAGATTCTCTTGAGTTAGTTTCTATTTCATTAAATTATTATTAATAGCGTTATTATCCACACGCCAGGAAACGAGTAGTTACTCTCTTTTGCGTCCATAACCTCTGACATTCAGAGGTGGGACTGTCGAACGATTTGTAACATGCGAATGATGTACGAAAAAAAATTGTTACGCGATTACAAGACTATATTATTCAAGATAAAGGGCTTGGAAACCTCTTACTCAGCACACATCCACTCACACATGAATAGGTTTCATACCAACTACGGGAAAAATCGTCAGGGTATATTATTCCATTTTAGTCAATAACACAGTGCCGTGATAGCAACGGATTCCACAGAGGATAGTCAATATCGAAAGGTATTGACATTTTAGATTAACTTCAAATTTGCTAACTTATTTAGGTGTGAACAAGGAGTAATAAGCAATATCGATAACGACTTAGCAAAAGTCAGTTCTTTTGAGGAAACTTGAAAAGTCAGATGGCATCTATGATTGAGGCCACTAGAATCATACGGCACCAAGCGCCATGGATAGCGTAAACAAGTTGTGCATACCACTTCCATCCCTTCCATCACTGTGAATCGTAGGCACAGAAAGATGGTCGTAAAATGGTCGAAAATCAATGCAAGCCGAGGTGACTTGTCTCTAAGCCTCACTGCCAAGCTATGAAATCGTTTTTTGACTTTTTTAAATCGCTTACGGCTCTTGGTACTGTATGATTTTAGGGGCCTCAATTTCACTATAATTTAATGCTTACTCCTTATAATGAGCTCCTAAGACTAAATTTAGTCGCCTATTGTTTTCCGAGCACCAGTTACTTACTACGTTTATCAATCGGTTTTCAACTCTAGGTCCGAAGCTCAGGTTATCTGCAAGCACTGAGCGCGCATCAGTCTTTTTTCAGAGCTGGCAAGGTATAAATTTATTTCTTCGTGTCTCCTTAACGATGG
>VOMN01091754.1:0-18741 GCA_014899125.1 Orchestia grillus
GGTAAGGCTGGTGTTGTGCGAGAACGATGATGGAACGCTTGTGGTGCAGTCAAGTTGTGGTACTCTTGTTGTAGTGGAGGGGTTTGCGGAAAAGGGTCAGAAAAAGAAAGAAATGAAAAAATAAGAAAGAAAAGATCGTATACTCCAAAACCAGTCGTATACAACGCTGGTAACAACTTGTGTTTTCAAACAGAAAGACTACAACGGTAACATTATATGCGTAAATCCTGTTGAACTTCTTAATTGTGATCTACAGGATAAGTTGCCGGCCAATCATTCAGTGTGAAGAAAGTGTTTGAATGAGACGATAAATGATATCTTTTTGTTAGTATCAAATTGTCAAGTATCTAAAATGGCCCTTTTAATATGAGTACTGATAAATAATACGATTGCGCTCTTAAAAATTACAAAAGCTGACAACAACGAGGAACAGCATTAAAATAGTTAATATTACTTCATTGCATTTTTTTACATAAAAGCTCACTGTCTAAAAATAGATTTTAGAATTGGCGAGTACATCTCATTGAGAACTCAATTAATGTATTTGTTCTCCTCATCAGACTTGCACAATATGTGTCGTGAAACTGCTGTTATCATATGCTATTTCATCTTTCCGTAGTCGTATCTAATAACGTGAATTTCCGTGGTACGACTCGAGATTGTGTTGTGAAATTTGCGAGTCCAGGAGCTGCCGTTGGGGTCCTGCTCTGCTGGAGCGAAGCGCGCCTCGCAGCCGCCGCATCAAATTAATTTTCGGAATCTTTGGCCCTGAAAGAAAATTTCGGGTTCGGAGGGACCATAAAAATGGCGTTTGTGGCCTGGGCCTAAACAGCGTTGGCGTAGGAAGGNGGGGGAGTATCGCATCACACTACCACCCAGAAGGTGAGAATAAATATGATGAAAAACAAAAAAAGGTAACAAGTGCATGTCGAGCTGTAAGAAAAGGTTTGTTCAAAACATTGTTTGGCTACTGAAGTATGAAAAGGTTGGAACACCAAGGTATTACTAAACTGTGGTATAATATCAACAGTGGGATGTCATCAATAGAATAAAATCATTTTTTTTAATTTATGGTCGAAAAAGGGCAATAGCAACTCGTGAGAATTACAATGGTAAATTTACTTTAGAACAGGTAGAACAAGTGCGTCTGGAGGGCACTACTTAAAAGCGGATATTTGTAGTTGAATTAGCGGCGGCTTCTTGACGAGCGTCTGCCTCGAATTAGTTCGGGCGAAGAGTCTTTAGGGCCCTTCACTCGAGCAGTCAGTGACGGAAGACACCCAGATATGGGCCTCAAATGCTAACACTTCGCTCCCTATTCTGGAGTCTTGTCGGAAGTCAATGGACTACACAGTCTCTTTCCATCCAGCCTGACTCCAGAATAGAGAGCAAAGTAGCATTTGATGCTCAGGTTTGGGTGTCGTTCGACACTGTCTTCCGACACTGACTGATCGTGTCAAGGACCCGTTACCGAACATGCGAGAACATTACATGATGGGTGAGCGCAACTACAGCACGTGAGATCGCAGGTCTTACACGTGCAGGCCGAGTAAGGCTAGTGTGCAACGGAGTAGGTTTCTGGGTATGTTAAATTCAGGTGAATCACTTGGAAGTGATTCTGCTCGTAAATAAAAAAGGTGAAGTTCTTAAATAGGAGATAGTGAAATATCTTTCATAGAATGGATTTTGTCCGGAGCATAGGAATGAGTGAATTTTGTAAAACAAGGGAGTTTGAGTTAGAAAAATGAAACTGTATATCAAGAAAATAATAGCGATAACTCGTCGCAGACTTTTACCGCATAATTGTCTGTAGAAAGTTGTAATTTATCTTCTCACTTGCCTTTGAAAGTTGCATCGTCAAAGTTGGGTTAATGTTCAATCAGTGATAACAATGCTCATTCAATTTTCATTTATATCTGCATACCCTGACGTTATTTCTGAGTATTTAGTCTAGCAAGTTTTAAGTGGTCACTAATTTCACCAAAAATTGGGATGCACTAGACAGAAAATGTCGAGTTCCACACAAAAACTTGTACGTTCTCTTCATTGAAACGCGGACTTCGTTCCTGCGCACAAACTTCATCCCAAGCCTCAAACGATCGTCGAAAAATATGTGCGTGGCTTGAGCCCCTTAATTCTATCTTTAAACGAGCGGCATGCGGCCTCAAAAATTCCTTCAATATCATTTGACGCTAAAATCCTTACCCGATGTTATTTATCCCCTGAACGAAACTCCGGCCAATATTTCGCTTAAAAACTGGCAGCCAATCCTGAGCTTGGGGCCTCGGCCCTAATATATTTTGCTGAAAATTTTTGTTATCGAATTATTCGGCAGATCGGGCGCAGCCCAGGCACCCTCCTCCTGACATCTCTCCCTCTCCGCCATCAGCAACGTTTGAGGTGTGACATTTTCAACTGAAATGGGATGTAATCCATCGAAAAAAATGGTTTTAATAATGAATTAAATGGGCAGAAAAATTAGTCTTGCAATGAGATGTATGTACCCACAAAGTAAACGCGGTAAAATTCCATTAGTTATGATGAATTAATTGCACACATCAAGAAGAGGCTCGTTAGGAATTTTGTCAAATTCAACTGGCTGAAAGAAGCATTAAATTACGTCAGCGGATATCGCGGAACAGGAAGAACGATACAATTTATCGTATCATTAATCACAATAATGTTGCTCAGTCTGGATGCCGAACTCTGAAGCCAGGAACGTTGCACGGCGCGGTCGCAACCGAGAAAGGCCTTCAGGTTCTCAAAAACTCCTAAATACGAAAATGATTTTTTTTTCAAATTCTAGAATGAAATTTTTTTGAAATTTTCACAGCCTCAAGCTTTCTTTTCTTCTTGTTATGATGACATAAAATGACAGTATTTCTAGTATCAACACCTCATTCCGCTTACGAGACAACTTTTTCTCGAGACCAAACTATTAAAATTCACGCATGAGTGACCATAATCCCGCTCCGTTGGAGACGCGGGAGCTCTAGTCGCACCTGGCAAATGGTGGCAGCGTCTCCCTCTCATGCAGCTCTGCTTCGCCTCCTGATCGATAATTTGACCCTCGAAAATGGTCGGTCGGGACGCTGCTCTACGCAACGCCTAGCAACGTTGTGCGTGAATTGAAAGTTTCCTCCGAAATAGGAGTTGTTCTGTGCTTAGGTACTGTATTTTAATCGCGATGCATCATCTTGTAAAATTGCATGACGTATCATCAGAATATCAAACCTGGGTACCTATGAACTACATGATTCAAAGTATTTTTTCCATGAGGTGGGTATGAAAATTTCAGCTCGCATTTTCCCCCTCTAGTATTTAATTTAATCACAGTAGCATCTTTATAAATACAATAGAGAAACTCGTATGCTGTGCACGCACAAGCCAATTAATAGAAAAGTACTAGATATGACTAGACCTACATACATATAGCCTGTAGTTTCTTTGAAATTGTCAATATTTGATGAAAATATAAAATCGCGTAAAAGCTCTTCATTCTGTTGTGTCTAGCTTCAATGAAACAAATTGTAAGCATACAGAAATGCTTCTGCCGAAACATGTCTTCTAATTCGCTAAACGGTCATAACAATACGCTAGAAACGTAAGAAGAATAAGCCATCAGTGTTTCTCTTGACTTTACTATTCCTCAGAAAAGTATTTTCCGGCGCAGATCCGACCGCCGCATGGCCACGCAATTCCCTCAGTTCAGCTTTTCCGGCGGATCATCTGTAGTTGTAATTATATTAATTGATATTATTTACAATTTTTGCGGCCAAAATGATTGACAATTATCAACCATTTTATATTCCCAAGTATATTTACCAAGCATTTCCTAAATTTATCGATGGGGCTTCTAAAATTATAATGATTAGAAATTATAATAATTATAATTATAGATGTCCCGGTATAGAAGTTAGACGTGGTAGAACGTCCAAACAAACAATCGTGCTATGACTGACACTTCTATATACATTTGCCCGTTTTTTACAACCTTTAAAGTTACATCTGGCTCCAATATATCAAATCAATTTGAGTCATACTTTAGCCTTGAGATTTATCTCTACGTCAATGAGCGACGCTGTTCTATTTTTGTAGTCTCTAAACTTTCATTTATTTTGCATCGCTCGTCGTATTTATCTTTCCAGACCTGTACATTCTCCAACTATCTCTGGCAGGCAACTTTCTAACAACAAGTATCTCTGTATATCTTTACTCCGCCTTCCTTATTACGTTTCTTTTCTTCCCATCGTTTCGATCCCATCTTCAGTCTTGCTAAGGAGACTTGTTACTTCTTCAAAAAAATAATTTCTACAGTAGGAGCCATGCTGAAAGTACTCGGTTGTCGTAAATATAAAGCATAAAAATATGTTCACATGCGTAATTAATCATCGTTATTATGAGAATGATACAAATGAATCATGGATTTTCGAAAACTATTTTGAACTGAATTTTTTCCCTTCGCTTGGCCAATTACAACATAAGTATTTTCTTCGTCCTGTGTTACTTGACTCAAGGGGCAGGGTCTGATCACGCCCGCGGACGTGACTCAACCTCTTAATTGCCTTGAATTGCACGATTCAGAGCGTGACCGCAGGACCAAGCGGAGAAGAAACAACGTCAATTGTCTAGTAGGCTATTCATCTCCCTCGCACTCTACATGGAACACTTTCAGTCATCTTATGACGCCACCCTGAAGCCCGGCACACTGTTCTTCAACTTCCCCCTCTCCCTACTGCTCCCCCTCTCCCAAGATCGCAGCCATAAGGGAAGGCACACAGCGCCCCCCCTCAAAAACCTCAGGAAAATGTCTGCCTAATTGACGCTGACCGGAAATTTTTAGGCGCAAAGCTTCAGCTCTCGCACTCGTTAATTCAATGCACGTAACGCGCCAAGGGACATTAGTTGTGTTAAGTTTTTATCTTCCGTCTCCTGTTTTTGAAGCCATGTAGCACGGCTACGCTTTTCGACGAACTTTCAAAATTCGCTATTTTATGGTTCTCCATCGAGGGGAGCTTTGAACTTTTTACTCCGAAGCAATAATAAATAAGTTTGCACTGAATTATTTCTTAGTTTCGTTCTAAGTTGAGAGTTTAGTGAGCTTTTATTTTTGCATGCTCATAGCTGAGAGAGCATCACAGAGAAAGATGTATCATACTCAGTGAATAAAATACGTAGATGTTAACTAAAAGGAACGGCAAATCTCGTTCGTCCAGGGAATACAATTATGTTGAATTTACGAGTCCCAGAATAAAGGTTGCGATATTGATGTAAATGCGATGTTTTCCATCAAATTTTAGTGCAAATATTCACGAAAAAATTTTTAATGGTTTATTTATTTTACCCATGCACCATAATATTTTATAGGTGCCAAAAGCGTATACTAGATAATTATTCTTGGAATAAAAGGAACACTAATGAAGTACCTGCCAATTAGCGTGACGACACATTAATATCCCAACTGGCACTGAAGAGAATTAATTCAACCGTCAACTAAACTAATCAAAATTAACTGAGCTGTTGACTAAACTAAATAAACTTAACTCAACTGTTCACTAAACTATTCATAATTAACTGAAATTTTGACTAACCTAATCAAAATTAGTAACAAACAGAACTTCACCTGTCGTACTTACAACTTATGTTACTGAAAAGTTTCTACTACGCCAAGTGACGCAAACTCTGAAGCTAAGTATTGAATTAAGTGAACTAATGAGTACTGAGATACCAAAGACACAAGTATCAAGACAACTCTGGAGGGATTATATCTGCTCACCCACGCCCTCAGAATATTTTTACCTGAGATGATGGGTTTTCGTTGTCATTCAGTTTTCTCGCCCCTGTAAAGGGAAATTGAGCCATTGGTCATGCCCATATGAGCGCGGACACGTGCATTCGCGAGTCGGTGTAGGAAGGTCTCGTAAGCCATCCTCAGCTTAACCTTTTCACAATTGTTAACATTGGTGAATTTGCGATAAAATGATAAAATGGATTAAAACACCATAGTGGGCAAAATTGTAGATAATTATAATTATCTACAATTTACGCCGATAATTATAATTATCTACAATTACTTTTTTGCCGGAGCATCGATAATTATCGATGCTCCGGCGAAAAAGTTAGACTGGGTCGCTGGAATTACCTGCGCGGCGCCCAGGTTTGCCCACTCTAAATCAGCGCTGAATTACTCGAGATTTCACGTCTGTCTTGTTCCAAGGTTGATATTATAATTCTCAAGTTCTTTAAATTAAACGAGATTGACAAAAGTGAAATTTTAATACTAAAAGTTTGTTTTTGTAGTCAGGTAAAAAAATGTTTTCAAAATTGGTTTTCTTCAACTTAATTCCAGTAAAATAGATGAGGCGCAAAGTTGAACAAAGTATATCGCAGCACAAAATTTCTTAGGAATGGTGGGGAATTTTTATTATGCCGCAAAATGAGTTAGGAAATAAAATTTAATTACGGAGCAAAAATGATAATTGACTGTGTTACCGCGACGAACCGTCGCCAATGTGTTGCTTGCGGGAGTGAGCGCGGAACTGCTCAGAAGTGTACGGCGCTCATTGACCATCTGAAGGAGGATGACTCAAGAACGTTACTGCTGATGTGGTTGTTGACGAGTTGTGGATGTTTCGTCCGCCACTCCTGGAGGTCCGTACGAACCTTACATCAGGCAGGCGCGACCGGCCAGAGTTGAAATCCTGTCTCCTTGGCAGCTGTCCGTGCTACAGCCCAGAATGTTGAGATGAATGTGTGATTTATACTTCAATGTTACGAGGACTGCCTTATTTCTGTCCATAAATAAAATATTAAGCAAATAGACGTTCACACTTCACGCACGTGTGTGCATACTGATCCTAGCTTTGAACGAAACCGTAAGAATTTGAGACTAACCTGAATTATTGTTAATATCCTTCAGGAATAACAATGGTTAATTATATACATTGAGCTTATTCATAGAGTATCCCTCAACCTGGTTGAGCTTGATTCAAGTGCTGCATTACCTATAATTCAATATTTAGGCCTCGTTTGGATGAAATTGAAGCTTCGTTAACTCTCCCGTGAGTTTTTCCTAAATGAGTTGCTATCGCTTTCAAGTCCAAGTGAAGGAATGCACATATTCATTTCCACGTGTGTGTGATTTGGAGGATTTATGATAAATTCCATTTCGCGAGTAGGAAAAGAAGTAGTGAGTTATTTTGACTTCTCAACGCATCGTGGCATGGGCTGGAGAACAAAAACTTTGGCGCTTCAACCGTACGAATTTCTTTTGTGTCTGGATTGAGAAAATATCGCCGATAATTTCTTCATTTTTCTGCAAGCGGGTATGAATCTGCTTCCTCAGTTGCACTACAGAGTTCTGGCGAATGTCGGCTTTTGGAAATTATGTTGCAGGGCGCGTGAAATGAGGCGTACGAAATTCTCTCGCGTCTCTGTGCCACCATAAAAATATTTTAATTCGAAATGATCATTTTTGAGGGAGAAATCTTTCAAATGAATTATTGTCTCCGTCTAAGCATGACATTTAAAACTGAACAGTTAACAAATTAATTGGACGAGATCGTTTGTTGATCTAGTCCACATTTATCCAGGTAAGGACTACTAGAGCACCTGGTGAGCCGCAATTGGTAGCTCAGCATTAGCATCGATAACCTTCTTCGCTCTGTAATTGGGTAGGTTTATAGTTACTTAATCATTCTGTGATACACTCCATTTCTATTTTAAGTTGGGGTGAAAATTTGAGAATTGAATATGATTTTTTGAACTAAGTTTTACTATATACTGTAGGTAACTTTGCATCATTGTTCCTCTATGGTATTGTTTTACTGCACGAGTAACTGATTTTCACTATTTAATTTAATAAAATACAAGTATTTAAATTTGGGTGAAGGGCTTGCATAAGAAACGGAAATACAAGTAAAAATAATTATGAATAATTGATTTTGGGACTATATTTAAAAGTTGTAAGCATAGAGATAGCTTTGATAACCCTGTGGAGGACTTAGAAACGCCTTTGATCTTCTACATGCCATAAATCTTTCTAAAATTCAATTTGTGCTATATTCACAGGGCATAATCAACAGTATTAATGAAGTTCAGAATCTGTGATTCATGCACTTCAAAACTGCATTGTATACCCTCAAAGAAGACATGAACAATTTTCTTCTACTATTTTCTTTCTTCAAAAAACTTTTAGGGGTAACAACGTTATCGTAATTATCTCTACTCACGTTTGATCTGGTTGAACTTAGATGACATAGGATGCAGAAGAGAGAAACACTAAGAAAGAGAACAAAAAAGCTCACTTTGTTCATATTTACCTTACTGTCACGAATTTCATTCACATAAGGTCTTATTCATAGTCCATCTCTTAGTTTGCTATCATTGGATAGGAACATTTTCAGGAGTAGTGGACACCTATTTTCGAAAGGCTGAAAAGCTTAAAAATGTTATTAGAAAATATGTTTAAACTGCTCCTAAACTAATAGAACGTAATGACGTGAACTCTGCTGATATTAGGGTCACATTTTTATAACTTCTCACTACCTCTATTATGCACGTTACGTTATTACAAATTAAGGAAACACACCTATCCTACGTAATTCAACGTAGCCCTAACGTAACCTAATGGAACCGGAAGAAAACACAAAAGCGGGAAACAGGTTGTACAACATAAACTCAATTTTTACCATTTTTCCTCGTCTTAAACCATTCAAAATAGATTTTCACCGCTCAGAAAAATATCCAATGGCACCAAAATGAAGGCTGTGTGATGAATAGGACGCTGCGTGCCTTAGGCCGCGCCGTTGTAAATCATACTAACCCCGCACTTCATTAGTATCCACAGCACTTCCTTCATATTTCTAGTAAAGACTTTCTGGGATCCTCTTTGAAAATGAAACCTCGATGAGGCTTCGTTCAGCAATGTATCGAAGATGCAATGTGATAAGTAATCTGAAAATTAGCTCAACTCCTAAAATTTATACAGAATAATGGAATATCCAATGAAGTCACAAATTTTCACATTTTATTCGAAATCAGAGAAGATTGGACTCAAGTCTACTGCTCCGCGGCGCACTGGTACCGCGATGGGCGAACATCCTAGGAAGTAAGGGCTCAAATCCCGATTGGCGCAAATTGATTTTTAAGGAACCACGGAGTGCTTCCTACGGAAGAGAAGCTCAAATCTCATGTTCCTCACATCCCTCGCGCGTCAATAGTACTAAGGTATTAAAAGTCCGACGATGTACTGTGCGTCAACCATGTTGAAATTAATAAGGTTTCTTTTTTTCTTTATTCACGCTTCATTTAATGGCCGCATAGGCTCCTTCAAATTATGGTGATCATGCTGATGATCAAATCATGTAAATTTTAGGATAAGTTCGTTTTTTTGACTAATAAAAATATCTAGATATTCATATCGATGAAAATATCTAGATATTCATATCGATGAAAATATCTAGATATTCATCTCACTGAAAATATTTAGATATTCATCTCGAAGCAGTGTTGGAGGCACTAAATTGAATATCTAGTAGAGAGCTCGTGCCCAATGTTAGAAGTTCCCAACAAAAATTTCAACTCAGGAAGCCTAAATTGAGACATCGTCTTGAACAAAAAGGGGAAAATTTGTCATGTAATTGTCAGTAGGTGCGTCCCTATATCAAAATTTCATAATTTAACGAAAAAAATTAAATCAATACGCGTAAATAAAATTCGCTCAACTTGAAGAAATAATACGAATCGGAACATTCCCCACGAGGTGACAAAACAAAGAAACGCAAGCGTAGTTTAAATTACTATTTAAGCTGGAAAACAAGTTGGAACAAGCAGGACCAATCAGTTTAAAAAGCGACTAACTTTTTAATTATAAAAAATAACGTTTCGATGTATCATCCTCAAGCTTAGATGCGATTCTGTCTGTCCATAGTTCCCATTTTAGTTTTGAGTTTTTGAATGTCACTAAAGTTCCTTTTATTTGCTTTTCAGCCAGGGGTGTCAGTGGGATACTTTGAAACTTAGCATCTTAGAGTTCCACGAATATTTATACCCCAAGAGTCAGCTGTCTAGAGAAAACTAGTGTGGTATACGAGTTTCCTTGTAACAAGGGAGAATGCGAGTTTCTCTCTGACTGCTACATTGGCTTGACTTGAGACACCCTCCAGCTACGGTCGAATGATCGTGATATCAAGGTTCCAGCTATAATCACTTCTGGATTCCCCATATTTGTAAGCCTTCTGATGGGGACCGGTATCATAATACTAAAATCTTGTGTAAAGTTGATAGGATAGGATATATTCAAATTATAGTAGCGTTCCATATTCATGAACTTAAGCCATCTCGTGATGAAAACACAGTTGATCGTTATGCTCTTAAATTGTTCAATAGAAATTATGCATTATTTATGGTAGCATTCGTCCATGCTCCTTCATTTAATCTCATTTCTTTTGTGGGATTAACATGTGATCTTTTGTGCAATAAACTGAAATTTTATGATCGGATTTCTGAGTTGTGTTATTTTAATTTTAGCAATGCACTTATAGATTGTGGCTGTTGCTATTTATATCTGTTCCTAATTTCCATGTTAGTGGTCCATTTTTCAATGTGACTAAAAATCCTTCTTATTTGCTTTGCAATCTGAGGTCGATTTATGATGCAACGTTGCATTTTAGAGTTAAATAAAGAGCAGTTTTATTAAAATAATTGTTCTCACATCGAGTGTTCTAACACGTGATTAGCTGAAACCATTTAGCAGATAGTTATTTTATAAAATGATTGTTAAATATTTGAGTGTTCCAACACACAATAAACTGGAAGAATTTCCAAGGTTGAAAAATTAGAAAAGAAACGTTAAGTCATTAAGTTAAACGGTTCAAAACAGACACGAGGTCAGACAAACTTGTTTGGATGCCGACTTTCCCACGGGAAAAGTTCAAGTCTTCCTGGAATGTATGCATTTTACGGCCCCTTTGGCGTCATGCAACTGAAGCATCGCAGGAGTGAGTGAAGCAAACCCCGAGAAAAGTACAACGACCCCTGATGTTACATATCTATCATTGCGATATTAAAAAGTAAAGCTGCCTAGCAGACTATTTAGAGCATGAGATTTTAAATGTATTCCGTTGTAGGAACGAAGTCAAACAAACTTGGGAATCATTCCACTAAGAGTAATTTGAAAGCCATTTCATTTGTATTAGTAATCCTCGCCTATAGGAGCCATCTATGGCTGACGGGAAGCTGGGCCACGGCTCAGGCAAAGGTCGCACGCCCTCTTGATTTTAATGGAGGCATTATAATTGCAATAGGATGGATATTTACGAAAAATTTGCAGTATCCGCAATTGATGATGTTCTTATGATCGGTGAATTTTTAATATCTTCAAAACAGTAGTTCTCGCCGTATTAAATTCATGAATGATTGGCAGTTGCATCAGAGTTATTGATGAATATGCGATCCAAAAATTAAATCATTAACGAAAATAATTAAAACAGCCCAAAATTCGCTCTATATTTGAGACAAGTGAGCTTTTAACAAGTTCCTCGCTACGATGAGGTTTTCTAAGGGTAAATTAACCCGCAGGCTGACACATCGCAAGAAAGGTGTCTATCAACTCAAAAGTTTTCACTTTAAGCACTCTGGAATAATTTGTAATAGTGGACTAGTATTAGAGCAGTCGATACGGGCTCAGAAGGCGAACAATATATAGTTAGGAAAGAATAAATTATCCCTAGATAACGTGCATTTGGGGACTGCAATCGTTTGAGCCACGCAAATTTATCGGACTATTTTCGATCAAAGCTTTCTAAATCACTACCACGGGCCAGTTGTTCAGGACTGATTATGGTTGCGGTACCTGGTTTAACGAGGATACTGCGTTAGGTTGAAATACTCATAGGGACATAATTCCCGAGACGAAATTCGCTTATGAATAAAATCTATCAGTTTTCACAAAGAACATTTGATGTTTTCCATAGAATAGCACTTTGCGTTTTGTAATTGCTCCTCAATTTAAAATTGACGCCGGACCAGGAAACCTGAATCTCCAACCGAAAGAGCTTCCCACGATAACCTGTTCTCTCGAAATTTGAGTACGTCAACACGTCATCTTGACTTGTTAATTGAGCTCACCATGAAATTTGCCGCATCGTTATTGCCTGCTCGTTGGAGCACGTAGCAAGGGGCGTTTAACCCTTCGCTTTCATTTTTTAATTACGCATTTATGAAGTACGGTTTTAATTTTTTTCAGCATTTTTATAAAAATTATTGCAGCCGCAACGTTGCCCTTACGTGTTTCTAAATCACAATTTAAAATTTCTCCCGTATGTCATTAGAATAATTGGATCCATCGTTTTGGAGATGCAACGTAACGCGAAACTAAGAATGGGAAAATCGTCTTGGACTCGACACAGTGCGTGCATTTATTATTGCGTCAGACGCGAACCAGTCCTTGGCTCAATTTCAGCGAGGCGAGGGAGCTCGCAGCCCAAATTTCTGAGCAACACAACTAAAAGTGCACTCAATTTTGTTTTCATCATTGCGTGGGACTCATGCATTATTCCCTTCAGAATTAGCAGCAGCGTTACGATCGGTGTACGTATAACATTAGAGATGTATGAATATTGGAGCCCATAAAGACATCGACAGGAAAATGCAGTAAATGACACTCCCATTACTGCTTTGTTTTCGGTTTTTCCGTTTATTCTGATGTATTGTTAAGCACGAGAATGTGAGGCGCTGAATTCTGCACAACTGATGAAAGGAACTCATCGTAAAAAAATGGAGTCCCGAGCGCGTGACGTGCTCGCACGAATCAATTAAATGGAAAGAAGCAAACTAAAAGAAACTCTGAACAACAAATTGTAGAGAGAAATCACACTGACAAATTTTTATGTGCAAGGCTGCATAATTGTAGCACACGGACGAAGGCATTCGAGGAACGTTAGAATTATTCGTATAATTATTCATTTATATGTATATTCGGCGTCCAGTCAACAGATCTCTTTCAATGTGCTGAATAGAAATTTTACGCTTTTAATGTGCTTGTGGGGAATTTTACTCCAATAGTCAGGTATTGAAACATGTTATGTTCAACACATGATATGTAAATCATTATGACCTAAATTTCTTTTGAAAATTTAAATTGAGTTCACATGCGTATGTTACGACGTACATTAGCCTAGTGGGCCATCACCACACCTCCTTGAACGTGTTCCACTAACAGCTACATTTCTTTCGCGTGGCAGATTAGCAGTGAAGGAAATGAAGAGGAAGGATATGAAAAATCATTTGATCGCGAGCAGATTTATTGTTCATTTATTTATGGGCTTGATGTTACGCTTTCAGCGTTACATAGTACTAAAATTTACTCGTATGTAATATACACTAATACATATATACCCGTCGGTCTTTCTCAGTATTAGGTGCAGTGGTAGCGATTTGGGAGGTTAGGCTCTCAGTCCATCTCATCAGCATTTCTTAGGAGAATATTACTCTAAACATAATTTTATTCTTATGTGCGTATACATTGATGTGTTAGTGAAGGAATTAATTTGGACAAAAATGATATTTATCTGATCCAGCCGCTCTGATATGCGGCTGTGTCACAAACATGCCGCTAAAAGTATCGTATCGTAAATAGATCCATACTCTAATAGATATTAAATGTTTTCTTTGGTAAAAGACGGTTTATTTTAAAAATAAACATAGTGAGTGCTGTCATTTTTGATGGGTCGCCATTCTGAGATGAAGAATTAACGCTACGGCGCACCAGCGTGAAATGCTAGAAGCTATCGAGTAGTAATTTATCTTTGCATTTCATAGAGGGATCACTTGGTGTTAAGGCTGTACAGGGATTCTGAAATATAGAGATCTAAATAAATATGTAAATAAATGAATATAGCACTGGCTAATGAAGCAGTCTCGTGCTTGAACCCTTCATATGTAAGCAGTCCTGTACGTGTGATATGCAAGCAGGGACCAATAAAGAGCATTAGCCTCCGCTGCAGATAATCTAGATTTCTGTTATTAGAGCTTAATACTTTATTCTTTTACAGGCTAATGTTTTAATACCCTCTACTGCGAACAATCTACCTAGATTTCTGTATGTTAAGATCCTGGTTAATCCATGAAATCAAGCCGTCCCACAATGCTATGCAGAGTGCGTACCTCTGAAAATTGTGATCTGATATTTTTTAGCATTTCTCGCTGATGTGCTGCTCGAGAAAACTGTGGAGCGTCCAGGGCGCATTATGATTGGAGATGTAAACTTCAGCTGGGCTCTGCTGTTTTACCGCCCAGCTTTCGCAGAGAGCCCAGAAAACGATCGCTGCGAAAAAGCAATAAATGAGTTTTTCAGCTCTGGGCTGTAAAAAAGTAAAGTTCAGCTGAAGTTTACGTATCCACTCACTGATACACTACTCCCGACTGATGTTGGTTCCTACGTCTAACAGCGCACTTTCGATGGCAGGGAGAGAGAGAGCGAGAGAGATGTCTACATCACTGTTCCGTTTCTTGACAAAAGAGCTGTTGACGTAGAGTGGATTTCATATTCCTAACGGCGTGCTACGTTCATTTTAATAATAATGAAAGAAAACATTAGCCGCATTAGTAATGATATTAGTAATAAGGTAGGTAATAACGGCAGTAATTATTCATTTGGTGATGAGCTAAATTTCCCTGAAATGCAGCCAAATATTGATGAGAAATCATAGTTACTTTGAAAGATCTCTTAAATTGTGAAATTATTAAGAAGATCTGTGGAATTATTAGGAATGACTCTGCTGATCATTTATGTTATAAACTATCGTTA
This sequence comes from Orchestia grillus, assembly GCA_014899125.1. Lineage (NCBI taxonomy): Eukaryota > Metazoa > Arthropoda > Malacostraca > Amphipoda > Talitridae > Orchestia > Orchestia grillus. The sequence continues at coordinate 14,810 of VOMN01091754.1, forward strand.
AATTGTTTCCAACTGATGAATAAGTTTCGTGGATTAAATTCAGTCTCAACAATTACATACACTTTATTCTATTGTTATCAAAGATATCGAGCAGTGAAACAATTTGACATCAATTTGATATCCGCGTTCTCGTCGTCAGTAAAAAAAAACATTTTTTATTATTATTTCAAGTTAATTATCATTATTTTATTATTATATTAAATCTTAGGACTTGTATGTGTCTTGTTTATTTTGAAGGGGCGACTTCGTCTAGCCAGTCGGCAGCATCCAGCATCTCGGTCACTGCTATCGCTTTACAAGTTCTGGTATCACGGATACGGCGAATACATTGAGCTGGTCGTGCGATTTGCGCAGGTTTGGCAACGGTCAGAGCTACTCGTCGGTGCGATGTGGACGTCGTTGTGGCTGCGTGCGATCGCGCAACACGCACTACCATAAAATTCCTGGTTCGTTTTGAGGTCACGCACTTTCCCCTCAATCAAGACTTATCATAAAATCTTACGCTCAATTTTTGCAGGATTTAATTAAATTTGAGAGTTTCACTTCACCGTCAATAGTCTCCGAGTCCAGGTTGAATGTTCTTGAATTAAACGTGACCAAAATATGTATTTTTCTACAAACTGCCATTGTGCGAGAAGTTTTTCCCGATATTTTTATCGTTGCCTCCGAACTCCATCATACATTTTTGCCGGGCGCTATCATTACAGCGCGCTGCCATTCTCCGGACTCCCATTGCTGCAATTTCGCTGGTCTTTTTAAAGAACCATCGCTTTTTAGGTCGCTATCAACGAGTCTTTTTGCTTGGCTTTTACTGGCGCTCCCTTATTTCGGAAGAGTTTTTTACGTTGACGAACGCTGTGCTATTTCTTCTGGGGCAGGGACCGTCATGTTCGTACGTCTTTTTACTCCATCCTGGCACCCCCGACCTCCTCCAACTCCACCCAACGTTTTTACGAGTGCAACGTTTTTGCCGTCACAACGTTTTTTACGGGGCCTTCTTTCACGAGGCACTGACTTTTTCTCTCAATGAAAACGTTTTTTCGCGACTGAAAATCAGGAAGCCCTTTCACGTACTGCATTTGTTTCACTTGCTCACTAGTTTACAACAATTTTCGAATATAAACGTTTGTTTTTGACTTAAAGCTGTGAAAAATTAGTTCATCTTTCATCAGTCATGTAATTTTGTTACTAAATGATGACTACTCGTGAAATATGTTCGAAAATTATGGCACAAGAAAGTTTATTTATCACTTGTCTGAACGCGAGGACTTTTGGGACGCGTGTGTTTCAGCCCCAAGTATTGCTAGCAACAAAGAGATTTCTTGAAATATACAGAACTCTGTACTTCTAGCGAAAATAACGAGTATATCATGTGGTAATTATTTGATGTCCTTTACAAAGTAGGTAATTTCAAAAAGTAGTTTTGAAGGACATTTATTTATTGATAATTTATCTATTCCTGTCTCAGATGTAACTTGAAAGATGGTGCATCAAGATCTTTATTCCGCCTATTTAACAACGCTTTTAGTCAGTGTCGATTGAAGCGCGGTTGAGTGAGGGTGTTGTCCCAAGTGCATGAGACGTTTTTCTTGGTGAACGCTCTGTTTCTGAGTTTTATAGCGGATTTTCTTAACGATTACGTTGGCGATTCCACGAAGTGATGTGAGGTAAACTTATTGAGTGATGTATAACGAAATAGATTTTTACGGTGCAGCATGTACTGCGATGTCGAGAATTGTTGGAATTCGCGCATAACTTTACAGCAATTTGGAAGCCTACCGAGGGCCAGAATTACCCTACCGTCTGCTCTCTAAATTGAAGGGATTTGTGAGGGAAATACCGCGCCACTGAGTGAAATAATTCTGCGAATGTTGAGCTCTGCGATGGAGGGAAGTTACGATTGTGCCTTTTGGGGTGGAACGAAGGAACGAGGCTACAGGAGCTAGCCGACGCTGTCGCAGGTAACGCTTCGTCTTGCGCTTCTCACAACTTATTACTCCTGAAATTTACTGACACTATTTCCTCCTTGGCGGCTAAGTGCTTCAATGTCAGCTGTTACCTCGTAAAACATTAATCCTTTCTTGCTCTATTGATGCAGTTGGTTAATGAGGTTGTGTGCATTTTTGGTGAATTTTATTTCAAACGTAAGTCTCCGCCTGAGCAGAGAACATCGCGAGGCTTGTCTCTTGTGAGAATTTGTTCCTCATTTTCTGTGTACGCCTCCCAGGCGGGATGCCTTCAGTGCCACTCCCCGTCATTAAGCAGCTCGGTGCTGCAGAGTTCTCGTGTTCTAAAAACTATGTGCAAATAGCATTTAATTCTGCAGAAATTTTCAGCTCCCAGTGCATGTTCTATCAACATTCGAACCCTTCAAGCATGGAAACCAACCCTTTAAAGATGGAAACAACCCTTCGAGTAGTAAGAACCTTTATTAATTCCAACACGTTTTACCGTTGGGTTTTCAATGCCTTACAACTACTGGCGTAGTGAGGAATGTGTGGTTTAAACTTCCTTTTCCAAGGGAAGTACTCCCTGCTTAGGTGAAAATGCCTTCGACTGAGCCGAGATTTGAACCAGGGTCCTCTCGGTTACGAGGCTGGCGCGCTAGTAGTACGCCATGGAGCCCATTATGTAATCAACTCTTCACACATGGGAACCAACCTTTCACGTGTTAATCAACCCTTTATACTTTGAAACGAACCCTTTATACTTTGAAACGAACCCTTTATACTTCGAAACGAACCCTTTAAATAAAGAAATCATACATGGAAACAACCCTTCTCGTTGAAACAGCCCTTCAGACATAGAAATAAGTCCTTGACGTAGAAATCAACCCTTCACACATATATAACGCCTATGCCTACGCCTTGGGGATCGCTTACATTTATCTTGAAATGCAAGTGCAGGTGCATTTATTTCAATGCTGCAGTTATTATTTCTCGTTGTTGTTAGACTTGAACCCCTTGTACAAAGTTATCTTAAATGTATCAAACCGTTCTCCACTCATCTGAAAGATAAACATGCCATAAATAGATTTCTGGATATTCGACCAATTAGTTCCATAAATACATTTTGCTGTTATGTTATTATTTTTCTAGGGGAAAAACGACCGACCATCGGTAGGTCACGTTACCGGAAACGTGTTAATTAGCACGTTGACTCCGATTCTCCCCACAGGTAAATTTACATGCCGACAAATATCTCTACTGTGAATTTAAAAGTGAAGGATTTTGGTTTCACAAATTTGGTTATCCTATTAATTTTCTTTCTAATCAGAACTAGCTTATCCGATTGATGAACACAAATTTGAAGAAAATTTGTATTTGTACATGGTAGGGCCTTGGTTACATTAGGTTAGGTTAGATGATCGCGTGCACCATATATGACCCACCTCAGAGTCAACGTGTTTAACAAGTGTAGTTCATGAGGGAACTGACAAATTTGGCACGTTGTTTCGGAGGCCATGACACGCCACTTTGCCCCCCGGAGGGTCTCATGTTTTACACGTTACGATTAGGGGGCATGACGCGCCACACCTTGTCCCCCGTCACATGTTAGACACGCTACCATTAGGGGGGCATGTCACGCCACACCTTGTCCCCCGTCACACGTTTGACACGTTACAATTAGGGGGGCATGACGCGCCACACCTTGTCCCATGTCACAAGTTTGACACGTCACCATTAGGGGGGCATGACGCGCCACACCTTGTCCCCCGTCACAAGTTTGACACGTCACCATTAGGGGGGCATGACGCGCTAGTCGCTATAAACACGTTTATATTTGATGGGCTGGGGTCGAGTGCAGCTCCACCACTCGCGCTGCGGAGCGCAAACCCGGCCCAGACATTCGGAGAAACATGGAAGCGGTGTCTCGAGGTCGCTTGATGATAGGTCCCTTGATCACACCAAACGTATGGATATAAAGCTGCT
>VOMN01091760.1:0-10704 GCA_014899125.1 Orchestia grillus
TCGTCCCTGTATTGAGAAAAGGTTGAGAAACTTCAACCTCTCAACTATGTTGCAAGTCATCCTGAGTACATTGAGCAAATGGGAAATTTCTAATACCCAAAGTTCTACCCTTCTTAAAAAACTGTGTATCCAAATAGTGGTAATTCAAATTGATTTAGCCTCTCAAATGAGACTGATACATCTTCTGGTTCAGATGTAGCTGATTTCTCCACAGGCTCTAGTCCTAGTCCTAGTTCTGAGCAGTATTATTCATTTAATTCAAATAGTAATTCAGAGCTATTTTTTGGTTTTAGCACTAATAGTGCTGAAATTTCTCAGAGATGCAAGCCCTAGGGCTTTCATCTCTGCTCTCTCTGCTAATGTCAGCTATTTCAGAAAATAGACGCTTCATTAGGGATTTTAGCTCAATTTTTTAGATGCGAGATAGATGCTTGAGTTGACAATGTGAATTAATATTTTAAAAACACCATCAAGGTAAAGATATATGGCGAATGACCTAATTATGACTGTGAATCATTTTCCTTACATTAGAAGTGTTTTAACTAATCTTAATTAAACTGCTCTCAGAGGGCATAGGATAGGCAGTAAGATTAGGTTAGTTACGTTTGTCTATCCTATACTACAGGCCTGGTATCCCCAGGGGCTAATATTGACTTTGTTATGGATTTCTGGACAGAGCATAATATTAATTGTACAGCCTTTATTTTGAAGTTCTTGGCTAGAACTTTTTCTAAGGGGTAGAAACCTAATTTTGAAGGATTTCAAAGCACAGAAAAAGTTCTATTGAAAGATGATCAAACACCAATCTTCATGCTGTGCTGTTTTGATCTTCCTCTCTGTTATGTTGTGCCAAGTCAGATTATGTTAGGTTAGTTTAATTTAATGAATTTAACATAATGTACATTGCATACAATGGTAGTTATGACTTGTGAAAATATAGCTATACCTTCCATAGTTAACATCATTATGTTGCATTAGTTAGAATATCTTTCAATATAACAATTTTGATGCTTTGAAATCTTTCAAAGTTGGTTTGTCACTCAAAAAAATTATAATGAAATTAGTTTGAAATGAAGACTGTGCAATCACTACAATGAATAGAACACCCTGTGCAGAAACCTGCAGTAACATATACTAGGCATTGTATGTGCTGTTACAGTGTAGCATTATACTACCTAACCTAAGCATTATACTATGCAAAACAGTTTTGCAAGACTTTTGAATTCCAATGCTTGGAGTGCAGTTTCCATGTAGCAGTTGTGAAAAAAATATGCAACTGACCATATCTGACAACTGATTGTAATGAGATTCTGGTTTCTGTTATCGTACATTTGCCAAAAAGTATGTGAAACAATAACTGCTGCGGCATCTCAAACAGAGATCTTACACTACCCATTGATATTCATATGTTATTGGTGTGTCAGCCTCATGGATTAGATGCAATTCCTCTAATAAGTGGAAAATGCACAACAAAACAGTAGCTCCTATATTTTTTTGTTACTTATGTTTGTGAATGGCTTATGTAATGAATTCAATATTTTTAGGTATATCAGGGTATTTTTATTGCACTCATCAGAAAATAAATACTTCTTCTAATTTTGACTTTTCTTGTTTTTGATGTAAAGGGCTTCTGTTGTTGATCAATTTGTGTTTAGCTTATGTACTACATTGCTGGGCTTTAAAAGAAATTGTTCAAACTATAACTAAAACTTGTCATTGTGATGAAGCATGGTGTAGTGTTGTCTTCAGTTATGGCAACCAAATTTGATGATATATGTGCATAATTTAATTTTAAGTTCAAGAATTTACATTTGTTCCATTTTCAATTTGAATGAATATTTTCTTTTAAAAATGCTCTATTTGGAATATATCATTTTTTAAATGGAACTTTTTTGTTGCAGAAAGTTTAAATCCAACAGAAACTTCAATAATGGGTAAAAATAAGAATAGGAAAGTACTTCTGAAGAAAAATAATCCCATTTATAAGAAGGTAACATCAAAAACCCAGACAAAATTCAAAACAAAAACACAACCAATCAAGAAAACTATTCAGGTGAGATGAGATGGGTTCTCATATTTGGTGTGTGGAAATTTTTTTAATATTGAAATGGTTAGCATTTTCATTTTCGAAGGGCTGATAACATCTGCTTGCGGCAACACACATGCAATAGTACTGACTGAAGCACATTATTTAATGTGTGTGAGGGAATAAAAATACAGAGTGGTGTGAGATAGCTGTTACATGGGTCCCTTTCCACTGACATTAAGTGGTTGATTATATGCACTAGTGAACAGCTAAAATGCTTTGGAGAGTAGAGGTTAAATTGTTGATTAGTTTTAGGCTGCTGATGATTTTGATTAAGGAGGAGAGGGAGTTCTTATTTCTACCATGACCTGTGTGAGATAGCCGGTAATTAATGTTTTACTTGCCAGGAGGGTTTAATTTTAAACTCAACAATTTTTTTCTCAATATTTTTGAAAAACATGAGCTTAGGAATTCTTGAAAATTACTGGAAATTTATTTAATTGTCGGCCTGGAGGTCTCCCAGTGATATTCTCTGNCTGTAACATGAGCCCCTTTCCATTGACTTTGAGTGATTAATGATATGCACTAGTGAACAGCTAAAATGCTTTGGAGAGTAGAGCTTAAATTGTTGATTAGTTTTAGGCTACTGATAATTTTGAAGAAGGAAGAGAGGGAGTTCTCGTTTCTACCATGACCTGTGCGAGATAGCCAGTAATTTGTGTTACTTGCCAGGAGGGTATAATTTTAAACTCAAATTTTTTTTTAATATTTTTGAAAAATATGACTTTAGGAATTCTTGAAAATTACTGGAAATTTATTTAATTGTGGCCCTGGAGGTCTCCCAGTGATATTCTGTCTCCTACCCACTGTAAGGCCCAGAAATGTGAGCCCATTGGTCTAGGAAGAGTGATCCCCAGGCCCCTCAGGGGGCAAAGGGCAAGGCTAGTNTTTCAATATTCACACCTTCTTAGCCATTTCTTCTTGTGTCTTTTCTTCCTCTTCATTAATTTGCAGTTTCTATTCACTGGGAATCTTGTGCATAGATTTCCCAGTTTGTGTAACCCTCACTAAATGTTATGGTCACTTTTTTTTAGTCCCTTTGGACCACATTTCATGTGGATAGGAAGCTTGAACCTAACTGATGATCTAAATTAATCTGCTTTCCGGCAGCTCGAAGCGAAGTTGGTCAGGGAAAAGCAGCCCGCGAAGAAGACAGAGGCCTCTACCCAACCTCCTGATGACGTCACTGAAGGGAAATAACTTTTTCCGGGCCGGTTCGAGAGTCAAATGTGAGTACAAGCTTGATCGTTTCGAGGTTATTTCACTATCCTGCTGACCCGCTGCCGTACGGAATGTAGGGCCGTCGGGAACGTGAAGCAACATCATTTATTCCAGCGTGTTTATTTGATCGACAAATTATTTGTTTTGGAGTTTCGTGTATTCAGTGGAGGGAAAGAAGAAAGTTCCATGGGATGACATAAGAAATATAAAATACTGTCGATTTGTAATAGACTTCAAATAGTTAGCAAAGTGAAGGCACAGTCTNCAGCGTGTTTCTTTGATCGACAAATTATTTGTTTTGTAGTTTCGTGTATTCAGTGGAGGGAGAGAAGAAAGTTCCATCGGATGAAATAAAAAGAATGAAATAGTGTAGATTTGTAATAGACTTCAAATAGTTAACAAAGTGAGGGCACAGTCTCAGCTGTCGCTCGCCCGGATTCAATGCAATGTCGGCATAAATGAATGTGAAGTAGCTAGGACAAGTGGATTTCGCGTTAATGTTGCTATGGCTATTGTTTTCCAAATGAAACTGAGTTAAACACATTGAATTAATCTTCTCACAGTAAAAAATAAATAAAAAATTAAACGCATTTGAAAAGTCGAAGTTCTCTAACTATTACCAGGTACCAGGTCAAGACCTGGTACCAGAACAGAAGGTGAGCGCTGCGTTGTANATTTTTCAAGTGTGAGTACGGTAAATTCGTATGATAGATTCACAAAAATAAGTTTTCATTAGCCAAGAAGTGAAATTTTGAGAAACCTTGACAGCGTTCTACATTTCGAAGTACACAGGCTTTCAATGAACACAATTTAAGTAACACGTTATTGTCTATACCATCAATGAACGGTTTAGAGACCTTAGTGCACTCCCTTGAACACGGAAGACACGTTCCTTTATTCTACACATCAAATAACTAACATCGGTTAAAGGGGAAATTGAATGAGTGGCTTTTGAACATGTATGTGTATGGATGACAACACACGTTTCGGTGAAGGCGCCTACCTACTTTTGGGGTAATCAGGTAAACCCTCCTGATCTTGGAACATTCATACTCATACTTTCGTTCTGTTATTGGTGGGTTTAATCATATGCGAAAACTTATATGCTCAAGCGAAATTTTTCTGTAGATTTCAAATAAACACGAACTAATATGGATCACTAATAAAACTGCGAGTACTTTTATCGTGCCGAACGCCAATCACTAACACATCATAGGATACTTATCAAAACCCAAGCAATTCTTAGATTTCACTAAGCTTTGAGTAACCGGTTTTTTTAATTACACAGTTTCGATGAACATAAATTCACTCTTCGGTGCCATTTCAATCAATGCTACATGAGTTGAGATTACCACTGACTGTTCTCATGGAAAACAAGTACAAAATAAATTCTCAGTGCTTCGTTCTCGATAGGGTCGTGTGCACGCCTCGGAATTCATACTAACAGAGTGGCGATCACCTGTAAGTGGTGCGCTAGTTTTGTCGGATCGCTTGCCCTCATCTGCTGTAAGTTTGGCGAGCCCTGAAGACTTTGTGCACTAATTCACAGAATGAAGGACGAAGAACACATCATACCTACCAAGCTTAATTAATTTCGTGCTTACATGCTGAATTGAGTAAAATAAACGATAATAATACTTTGAGAAAAGCTCAGAATCACGTTCCACTGTTTCAGAAGCTCCAGTGCCTTCGCGTGACCATTAGACGTCCAATTGTGTAGTATCAGAAGAAGTTTCGATGGCAGAAGTTTGGATGCAAGGGGCAGAAAGCCCTGTAGAATGAGATTTCGAGCTCTAGAAATTTATGTGGAATACTTCGGATTTAAATTTGCATAGAAAATTATTAGAAGCTGACTTGAAATATATGTGCCATAGCAGGTACCTGCTACGATGGTTGCTCAGATTTTCAATTAATCTTACAATCGTATGATGGAACATACGTAAAACCCGTTATCTCGGTCGCCATCAAAGGTTTAAACTTTGATGTATAATTTAGTAAGGTCAATCTAATGAGCAGATGATGTAATTAATGAAAATACAGCATTGAAAGCTCGCAGCAGCTCTGGTCATGATGGACGTGGTTCTTTACGCTATTTAATTTATCATACGAATATGGAACATACCTGTCACACTAGAGAAATTTAAAATTAGTCTATTAAAGAAATACGTAAAATTGCTGGAGTCGATCTAGCTCTCTACGAGAGGAACGACTTTATTAATACAAGCGTTGCATGCGGCCGCCAGGCACAGCTGAGTCTCCAAAAGGGGTAGACGGAGAGCTCCTTTCAACGCGTTGTTCAGAGAGGTAGCACGTGACTACATGTTGGACGCATACTGTCATATACAGCCAGTTCCATTCTCCGTGCTGACATCTGTGGTGGGGGTAATTATGAAAATATCACCTACGCGAGACTACGCTTGATCAGCACAAGTACGAATCAATAACACGGTCCCTGCGTTGGGGTGCTCCCTGGTCAGGTCATTCCTTAGTTAGGTTTTTCTGTGAAGTGTTGCCGTATTTGAATTCGGCGATATTTTGGTATTTTAAGTTAGGCTTTCTGCATTGCTGCTCCCAATCTGTACTTGGGTTAATGGTTTTGATTGATTTAATGGTTGGATTTTGAGGGTTTTCTTTAAACAAAAGTAAAATATGAGTGTGGACACCCAAGCGAACAATTACGCAACAGTACAATGAATTATTTGACTGGCACACTCACGCCCAGTACTCGGAGAACGTGTCAAAGTCGGCAACAAAACTAGGTTCAACTTATGAGCAGAAGGAATATGATCTCCAGTACATGAAACAACAGTCAAGAGAATAACAAACACGGAACTGACACCCAACAGATCTCATTCATCCGAGACTTAACTTTCTCTCAAGTTGGAACAAACAAATGATTAATTTAACAGGAATTATTCAAGACAAGTACTCTGTCTCTACGTGCACGTGTAGCTAGACTATACGCTCGATTGACTGGGGGGTGTTCACACTGTCACGACAGAGGCAATAACAAACTGAGTAATCTTTTCTAGGCAGCGACTGCCTGCCGCCGGTGCCGACTCGGGCGCTAGGGGGGTCAAGGGAAGGGCTAGGTAGGCAAAACGGCCAGGGATTCAAGTTTTTCCACTTTTTCCAGAGGTTCCAAAGACCGCCTTTTCTCGCTCTGAATTATCAGGGGTGCAGTATTTAGTTTTTGCTAAGTTTGGAGGCGTTGAAAGTGACCGCCATATCTCTTTCTTGACTGCTTCCCAGGCCGACAACGGTATTCAAAACAAATTGTGGCTTGCGTAGTGCTGACGTACAAATTTAACGCCCGACATCAAAATTGAAAACAACCCTTGGGAAATGAAGATTTACCTTCACACGTATTTAATTTTCTAATGATTTTTTCAGAGTGAAGGCCGAAAAAAGCCACGGCGTCGCTGGACAGCCTTCACTCACGCCCAACTCGCCTTCCTGGAGCGCAAGTTTCGCCTTCAGAAGTACCTGAGCGTAGCGGACAGGTCCGATGTGGCAGAGGCTCTGAATTTGTCCGAGATGCAGGTCAAGACCTGGTACCAGAACAGAAGGTGAGCGCTGCGTTGTACTTACCACGCTGCTGGGTTCGTTCTTCAAAACTCAACATGCTGCCTTGCAATATTTCATTTCTCGTAATTCTTCATTTTCTTTCATTTTTGTAACTAGGCTCGACGACTTCCCGCCAATTTATAGAAGTTGTTTTCCTTTAATTCAAAGATTCTTAAGCTTCTATCGATCAATAGTCTAGTTTATCGTACCTAACCAGCAAGCGCTAGATGAGAAGAGAAGCGAAGTCCAATTTGCGCTTTCTCGTAACATTTCCCTTCACATTGCAGTGCAACTTCATACGAGAGTTAGCTTATAAATGAGAGTTAGCGATGCATAAACTTCACATGAGAGTTAGCGTATAAATGAGAGTTAGCAATGTATAAACTTCACATGAGAGTTAGCGTATAAATGAGAGTTTGCAATGTATAAACTTCACTTGAGAGTTAGCGTATAAATGAGAGTTAGCGATGTATAAACTCCACATGAGAGTTAGCATATAAATGAGAGTTAGCGATGTATAAACTTCACATGAGAGTTAGCGTACGAGCATCCGCGGTAGATAACCCCTGCTCTAACTGCACAAATTATATTGTCGACCATTTTTGAGACGCACGCGTGCCTTGTAATGTAGCTCACATTTGCGTTACCATGAGCAGGACAAAATGGAAGCACCAGAACCAGATGCAGTTGGACCAGCTCCGGCAACGAACCACCCTGTCTGCCTCTGCTGGGCTGGTAGACAAAAGATCTGTCGTCTCTCACTAGCGGGGGAACATCCTCCCCTCTTACGACAGACACCTCTTCCCTTCTGATCACACCTACGTGTTGTCCATCATCTTATTTCTTGCCGACGATGGACAGGTCGTGTTTCATCGCGACCGCCGGACTGTTCACCAGACTACCCCACTACCCGCCACCCACCTGCCCCTTGTGACCTCAGTTGGTAGAGGGGCCCCTCGGGCTCTCTGTTGTGTCTACCCTGCCTCGGGAGTCGCCACTCTTGAATAAGTGAACTTAACTTCTTGTAATTTGATTCCGTCAAGTTGATCATTTCCCTGCGGGGGTCAGGACCAACTTGAACAAAGGTTGTCGAACGAGTCATGAATTTCAGCAGCCTTTTCCAGTTGGTCTTCAACTCAACTGAAAGAAGAATCCTAGAATTAATAATCGACTCTGTGCTACTATATATCAGGATGCCTCTAATAATTATGCTTTTGCATCACCAAGAATACCACCAATATGGCAAAATGCCCGCACCTGTGGAGGTACTCAGGCTCGTTTCGTGCTTGTGACGAGCATGAATCATCCGTGTCTGCCTCTGTGGGAGAATACTTTTCTCCATACTTACCCGCCGTGTTACAGACTCATCTTTCAGATGCAGCATCTTTCTATAAGGTATTCATCAATTCCTTTAGCGGCTTTTGGCTTCTTAGTATTTTCGACTATGCCACTATAGCGCCTGGTTTTCTGTCAGTCGTCCGTATTTAAAAATCCTAATATCGAGATCTTGTGTTGTTACATCAGTGTTGTAATTTCACAGTGTCATGATTTCCCGGGGCTTTTTGAACAAGCTTATTGGGGCCTAAATGTTCAGTAATACAGTTATGAAGGAAATCAGCAGTGATATTGTGGGGATATTTAATTTCCGTATTGACGCTCTTATATCCCACATGAACGACACTTAACTTCCCCTCGATTTTCCCGAGAGGAATTCTAAAAGAATTTTTTCACAAATGAATATTACAGTCCTGAAAGAAAGTACGTAGTAAAAAATTGACATAATTCACTCTCCATCGTAGAATTAGCCACCAATACATATCTTTCCTGTGTACATATGTAAGTAACACCTTGTATCAAATTCTTCAAATATCTAATTGTTTTGTCCTCGACCAGGGGGACTGGAACGCTTCTGTACACAGGTACGGCTGCAGGCATTGGGTATCGGAGAAAATCGATTTTGGATATTGGGGTAACTTCGAACAAATTTTTGGTACAATTGGATGACCCCAAAAATAAAACTCGAAACGTGATATCAAAATAAACCTATTAAAGTAATTTAAGTTTTAAACAATACCGAACTGATGCATGGCTGAAGCTTCTAAATTCAGAAATTCGGAATTGATTTTGCGCCTCGTCTTCATCGAGAGCATCAAATTGGTGAAAGAATACCATTCGGCACATAGAAACGTCAAACCTCAACCCACACGACGCGTAACCTTACAACTGCGGCCACTTTCTGGGGAAATTGATGCAGGAGAAAAGGAAGAAATCTTTTCCATTTCCATAATAAACTTAAATGGCTGCGGGAGTATTTCAATTATGGTAGTAAATCGTGAATGATGCAAATAGAAAATCGCACGCTTAGTATAGTTGTGGCTTGCTAACTCTAGCTTTTAATTAGCACTTGAAAATGTAAATAAATTCATTGAATATCATTTACCTCTCTCTGTCAATTGCATTTTTTCTTTAATTCATGTTCCTTATCTTCAATTTGTGAACAAAAATGGATATTGAAATACCTTTTCTTTACTACGTAAGTATTAATTTGCAAAAATTCACTATATAAAATGAAATTGAGAATCATAGGGTTATTGATGATGAACTCAATTCTTAACACTGTTCCTACCGGTGTACTACATTAATGCGACCAAACCCCACCCAATGGACGATAGAAGCGACGAGCCTTGAGAGGTGCCGTAGGGACAGAATTTTACGGCAAGAACGCCCTAATGAAATTTATTGTTTGAATAAACGAGGTATTGCGAAGACAGTTGTTCACAATGTGTCCTTGTGTGCATATTCAACCTTGTTTTGAACAAAGCTGTAAGAATTTAAGGTACGACTGTGTCAGGTAATTTTTCTTTGGGAAAACGTTAGCAGGCTGTTTAATGTAATATACGTGGTGGTTAGTCTTCTGAAATGTCTCCGTAATTAATAACGTCCAAGTATATTATTACAAAACCTCATTTGAATTTGCGTTATTCCTGNTCGGAAGTAGGGCTGCGTGATGAGGTCGCGGACAACACCCCAACCCGGGGTCACATGCACGGGCGAGCAGGTAGAGACAGTTACGTATTCGCGGCTTAAAGCTATTTATCCTCGTGAAACGGGATCCGAAGAGAGCAAAGAGAAAGGATCATTTAGTATGGACCCTAGAGAACATGAAATCCATACACAAGGTGTGTTTCGACTCAGGATCCCCTGCTCATAGAAACAGCGAGTTAAAATGAAAATGAAGAAAAGTCAAAACAGGAAGTAAAGAAGGTACGAAACTTAGCTCATCATCGGGAGGAACTGTGAAAGAGGGGGACATGTTGTACTTTAGTTACAACGAGGAAATCAGGTACATCAGATGAATAAAAAATACTATGGTTTAAAAGATACCACAGTGAATTCTGCGTGTTGCATCTTTTCAAAGTATCTTATTTTTCTCATATAGTGGTATCACGCAGTCATCTCGAATAGAGCGACAGTTGCTCTCTGAAATTAGCATCACACGAAAGTCTTTTAGGAAAATGTATTCAGGAAACTAATAGACTGTGGCTCCTGCCTAAATATACATCTGTGTAGTTAGACCAGCTATGCCTAAAATGGCCCGATTGAGTGCCAACTATCGTACCAGTAAGATTAAGTGGCAAGAAAAAAGCAATATGATTGTAAAATGTAAAGATTATTCAGTAGCGTTTGATAAAGTTAGGGAACATTGCAATTCGGGTAAATAATTGTAAATAATATATCTAGAGCCCAAATTTTCCTTTGGGAAAACATTAGCAGGTTGTTTAATGTAATATACGTGGTGGTTAGTCTTCTGATATGTCTCCGTAATTAAT